>APFE030841927.1:0-57310 GCA_000404065.3 Pinus taeda | reverse complement strand
CTTCGAGGGGGCAACCTCCTTTACATTACATAAATGAACAATTCTTGGATGATTCAAATGACAAAACCTCCTTTCTATATATAGGAGTCTAAGGAGTCACAATATAATCTAGCCGACCTAGCAATAATAATATACAGCCACAAAAATAACAATAGAGGGATTCTATAGGGCTCAGTAATAACAATATGGGGGCAATAGGGGCACAACAATATTAATAAGGGGTATAACTGCAATAGTAATGGGGTAATCACTAGTATTATAGGGACCCAACAGTGTTGACACCAAAACTTCAATTTTAGGCTTAGAGGTGGATAGCATAAGCACTTGGGAAGTGGAAGCATGGTATGTAGCAACCATATTTGTCTCTGGTTTTGGAAAAGAAACAGTTAATACCACAGATGTATTAGAATTCTTCAGAATCTTTGAGACTTCAGAGTTGTGAGGATAATCTTGCGTAAAATTCTCATCGTTACAGATCAAACACGGGTAACGAGGTTTCCTAGCTGAAGTAGAGGAATCATATGATTTCTCTTAATGGGAATTATTTTGTTTCTTCTCATTTTCCCCCTTCTTCCTACTTCCTGGTTGCTTTTCATTCTTGTCCTTGTCAAATGACATGACATTAATTTCGGAAGTAAGAGTGTTATCAGGTGCATTTGTAGTTTAATTAGAAATGGAAAGTGTTTGACCAGATGGTCTACCTACCATTTGTGTGCTCAAAGAACCAATCACACCATCATCAGCATGAGATTCCTTGCTCAATGGTGGAGGAGGAACATTGAAAGCTAGTCGGGGTGCATTCGGGATCGTGTTGCATAACGTGCCAAACTATCTATAAATTAAGTCCAAATATTGGGCACGAGCAATTACTTTCTCTTTAATGACAACTCCACCTTTCGCCACATCCTCAGCAATAGATGGCAGCAAGGATTTTATAAACCACTCAGCTAAAAGCTGATCAGGAACATAAGTTTTAATGATTTGACGACGACGACGCCACTCATGAATATGATCAGAGATATGAGTAGTAGTAGTCTATTAAAAGTTTGTTAATAGTTTTTTTCTAGTCTCATATCGTATGGGTAACTAAAAGTGAGTTAAAAAAATGGTAGCTAAGGTAGTGAAGTTATCAAAAGAAGCTCATGGTAACTCAATGTACCACTTCGCAACCGGCCCAGTAAGCGTTCTCTGGAAAATATGTAGTCTAACAAAATCATCATTCAAGGAGTTTGATGAACAACATAAATGAAACGTCATGACATGGTTGGATGGGTCTTCTCCAGGGTTTCCATTGAATTTTGGAATATTAGAAGGTAACTTATGAGGAATCATCGGTCACCAAGGTGCATAATGAATCGGGTCATTGTGAGCCGGTTTAGATCTGGCAATTCAAGTGTCACAACGAAAGGCAACTGTCTATTGAGGTCAGGTTGAGCATATCTAGGGTAAGATGGGATTTCCTGGGAAATAGGCCTTTTCTTACCAACATAAGGCATCTGCTGCTGGTAACCTTGATAAGGGTAAGTTTGTTGAGAAAATCTGGCATACGGTTATTGTTGAGCACCGAGATACATTTGTTGTTGTCCAAACCCAGCATATGCTTGCTGACCAGGACCTGGATAAAATTGTTACTTACCAAACTCAGCATAAGCTTATTGTCCAAGTCCATGTTGAGGTTGGTATTTATGGAATTGTTGCTATTGATATTGGGGCTGCCAAGGCTATTGAATCAACTATTGTTGTTATTGGTACAACGGCTGTTGATTTAGTGGTTATTGTTTCCCACCAATGTAAGGTTGACCAGGTTGTGAATGCACTAAACCAGTGTAAGTCTGTGTCATTCTAGTAAAAGGTAAACTAGCCTGAAGTTGTTGGATTCCAAATGCAAGTGGTTGTTGTAAAAATGCCTGAGAAGGCTGGATCTGTATACCTAAAACTTGGGGGTTTGAGGTTGAAGGGCCAAGTTACATAGGTTCAGATACAACAATTTGAGCTTGTAATTGTGACACAGCTATAACAACAGGTGTTGTAGGTATGGATAAGACAGATTTCATAGGTTGTGATGGATACACAAGCCTAGTTTGAAAGGGCATGGTTGGCTGCCACTGACAGATAGTCAGTCCAGGCTAACTTAAAGATGACGACATACCGACATATGGTTTCCCCACAAAAAATGGAGGATAAGGAGAATATACATATTGTTCTCCGTATGGGGGTAGTCTAGTGTTAAGCAGATACAAAGGACAGTAACCAGATGAACTAGCTTGATTGAACTTGATGGGTCCAGCTGTTCGGTATTCATTAATGAAGAACTAGATAAAATTCTAGTAGAGGATATTGGTGAAGACCAAGGGCTAGAAGAAACACTTGAGTGGGTTCCCGATAAATATTGGTAACTCGATGGGATGGAAGAAACACCATACAAGTGTGATCAGGTGTCATAGTAAACATTGAAGAGGTTGCGACAAAAGATTTTGCTGTAGCTATAACAGATGGTATGGTCTGGGATGTTGAATTTGCCATAGTCAAATGTCCAAATAAGTTTCCTAACGAATCTACAGGTGTATGAAAGTAATCAGGATCAAAAGGAGCAGTGAAATGACGAGTATAAGGATACAGATGTAGTTCAGTTCCAAAATGGAATGGAGTTCTAGGTGATTTTACCTCAGGTTCCTCTTCTATCGAAATCAAACCAGGTGGAAGAATTTCACCATCTGGTC
This sequence comes from Pinus taeda, assembly GCA_000404065.3. Classification (NCBI taxonomy): domain Eukaryota; kingdom Viridiplantae; phylum Streptophyta; class Pinopsida; order Pinales; family Pinaceae; genus Pinus; species Pinus taeda. Next base: position 54,590 of record APFE030841927.1, on the reverse strand, counting down.
CATAATAGATTAATGGTATTTGTTACTGAGGTAAAGAGGAAGTATCGACAATTACGGATGTCTGAGGATGTACCGGTCGATCTTCTTCCGGTAAGGTAACAACTTCTGATTGTTCAACCTCAAGATCCAAATGTTCTAGTAAAAGAACAAGTTCAGGTTGGGCTTTGTGAACAAATTCTGGTTCAGAAGTAATTTCTTGTTGAACAACTTTGGATTGAGAATCAAATTGTTGTTGAACAACTTGGGTTACCATTTCACTAGAATCAGTTCTAGTTTCCTCAGGTAATTGTGGAGATTCCACTTTAGTAATAGATTTACCAGTAATTGTAGGAGTAACTGGGATCATAGTACTTACTGATATAGGTGTTTCTGGTAATTTAGATGAAGAACCAGAGGCTTGTGAAGTACTGGATCCAGTCAAACGAGATTGCTTCGACAGGATAGGTGTAGCTTTGGGCGGTAAAGGTAGTTTACTCTCTGCTCTTCGTGAACGATGGGGTAAGGGTTGATTTTACTCCATGATTTCTGATTGATTTTATTACAAAAAATAAATAAACAAAAAGGCGTAATCCAAAAAAAAGGTTTGCCAAGAAACTATGAACTACAAAAAAAATCTTGGCGAACCAAGAAGTACAGGCAGGCAATCTCCCCGAATGCTGTGTTCGGTGTATCATAGTGTACAAGGTGGCCAACTCAGTTACCTAAGGATGGATATCATTCTAGTGTTGTCCTCCCATATATACCTGAAAGTACATGGAGGACCAATCCATATTAGTGCTATCTAATGTGAAACCGCACAGTGAGAGCATTCCCATATACTTTACGTATTGTAACACTGCCCTATATACCTGAAGGTACGTGGAAGAGCTACGATATACTCATGTACATGGAATGAGGTATCACTCTTAGAATGTATCATAGACAAGTTAGTGACAGTTGATATGTTTTACGACGCCGGAACATGTCCCTAGCCTAGAACCTCTAAATGTTTTGCATTAGGTGAAAAAGCTCCGTTAGGTTAATTGATGTTAATTTTAAGTTGATCTTGATTAAGCATTTTCCTTTCAAGGTTCACCACGTGATGCATTTTCAATTCCTAGAATGCAACTAATATGATAAGCATCCTTTTCATTCAATTTTGACAATGAAAACCTTACTAATAGGAATATATGGTGGCCAGGGTGCAAGCGTAAGTGACAATCGTTCAAATCTAGAAACTATTTCTTCTAATTATGGCAGAATTTCTTCTTGGATTTCCCTTAGAGTCTCAGTCATTTACCTCCAGAGTTAGATACTCTGCTAAATTAGCAGAACCGCTAATTTAGTCGTAACCGCCAAATGCCTTACAAAACCTCTAACCATCGCATATCAAAATCGTAGCTCACAGGGAAGGCTCCTTTATTTGTTAACGTTGCGATGCGATATTTATTTGCACACTTGTCGCATGTCGTATTTTGCAACTCTGCCCGGCCAAAACATTCACCTTTAAACTTTGCAATGCGATATTAACTAATAATCCAATGGTCAATATCCATGAGTGATTCGACGGTCACTATGATATCACACAAAGATTTGCACGACGTTACCGCCTCATGGAGCCTATAGGCTTATAATCCCAATCTATAACACTTCATATCTGGACTTGAGATTAACGCCATTGACAGAGGGTTTTCAAAATCTATGGCTTGCGGGACTTTGATTAACACAAGGCTTGATAACAGGGCCAACCCCCACTATTGACTATGCCACAATGCATTGAAAATGAAATTAATGGTTAACAATGAGTGCAGGAGTTTAATCCTAGATCAAAATTTCATGCACTTTTGACCCCACAGTCCCAAATGCACAACAAAAGGAAATTAAATATGAACATACCAGATCAATAGAGCTTAGAGTTTTAAGTCAAAATGGAAATTCAAAGATACACAGATGCACTGCAGAGGGACACGACTCCTCTGGGATTGACCAATTTCACAACACAAATACACAGAGTTATGTTTATGCAACTTAATCATATATGGCTAAAACAAGCTAAATCAGTCAAAATCCCCTTACAATGATTCGAAACTTACATAAGTGCTAGTTTATTTAACAACCAGATCCTAAATCAAAGGATTGAATTAATTAATCCTATCTAATCTGCGTAATATTCTCCTCGAGAATCTCCACTACATCTAACTACTTGAATTTATTACATGATAATCCAAGTCCTAGATTCTAGTTCAAATCCTAACTAGAAAGCTTTGTAAATTGACAGCTAAAGGACCCCACTCCTTTGCTTGTAAACTTTTTTTGTATTTTTGGAATAAGTTCGAAGCCTTTTGCCCTTAAGCCTCATGCTCTTGCATCAGACTCCTGAGGACAAAATTCTTCATGGGTTCCTGTCCATGAGCTCTTTTATAGAATTGCCCAATTTCTGTAGCACAGTATTTGTCACCCAGGTAGCATCAACAATTGGTTGATCTTTCCACTTGACCAAATACTGAAAATACTCTTGTCCCCTTGTCTTCTTCAGTGATTTCTTGTCCAGAATCCTATCTAACTGTAATTCCTTTACTGTAGGTAACTGTTTTACCCAATCAATTTCTTGTTTCTCTTGGCCTTCATGTGTCATCTACATTTTCACCTTCATACCTGTACAAATTAGCAACATTGAAAATTGGAGATATTCCAATATCAGGGGGTAATTCAATTTCATATGCATTCGCACAAAATTTCCTCAATATTCTGCATGGTCCAATTTTCTTGAACTTTAACTTGTTATACTCTCTTTTTGGAAATCTTTTCTTCCTCAAGTGTGCTAAAACTAAATCTCCAACTTTAAAGTTAACTTCTCTCCTTCTCAAGTTTGCTCTTCTCTTGTACTTTATGTTGCTGTACCGTAATTGTTGTTTTACTTGTTCATGTATTGCTTGCATTTATAAAGAAAAATCTTCTCCTTTAGCACTTCTCATCTCAAATTTTCCCAGATTTCTCAATTCAGACACTCCTCTTGGGTGCATTCCATAAGCTATATGGAATGGACTTTGCCCTGTACTCCTATTAGGAGAGTCATTATATGTATATTCAGCTTGTGCCAATACTTGATCCCATTGTTTTGGATGTTCACTTGTAAGACTTCTCAGAAGATTACCCAAGCTTATGTTTACAACTTCAGTCTGTCCAAGATTTTTCCACAATGTCCACCAAAAATGTCCAACAAATTTGGAGTCTCTGTCTGAAACAATACTCTTAGGTAACCCATGCAATCTTGTAATCTCTTTAAAAAATAATTTAGCAATGTGAGTAGCATCACTGGTTTTATAACATGGAATAAAATGTGCCATTTTTGAAAATATGTCAACCACATCATAAATTGAATCATTTCCTCTTTGAGTCTTTGGTAAGCCCAAAACAAAATCCATGCTTACCATATCCCAAGGTCTATCTGGAATAGGTAATGGAACATACAACCCTGTGTTTTGGCTTCTTCCTTTTGCATACTGACAAACTTTACAATTTTTCACATACTTCTCCACTTCAATCCTCATCTTCGTCCAGAAATAAAACCTGTTCAACTGCTCATAAGTCTGGTCTGCACCAAAATGGTGTGCAAGTCCACCACTATGTTTCTCCTTGATTAAATTTTCCCTCATAGAACAATTTGGTATGCACAACTGATTTCTTTTAAACGACAACCCATCTTGCAAGAAATAATCAAGCCACTTACTTCTGTCTAACAAAACAGGATTTTTACAAGCTTCAAATGCCTCTTTAAAATCTATGTCTTTTTCACACAATTCCTTAAGAAAATCAAAACCCAACACTTGAATTTGACTTTCTTGAAGTAGTAAGTTTCTTCTACTTAAGACATCTGCTAATTTGTTTGATTGGCCATTTATATGCTTCAAGACAAAATTAAGACCTTGAAAATACTCTACCCATTTGGCATGTTTCTGAATAAGCTTTGGTTGTTGCATAATGTATTGAAATGTATGGTTGTCTGAATAAAGTATAAACTCTTTAGACATCAGGTAATGTCTCCACTTCTTTAATGACTGCACAACTGCATAAAATTCCTTATCATAAGAGGAATATTTCTTCTTTGAGTCATTTAGTTTCTCACTGAAATTAGCGACAGGTTTGTCCTCCTAACTTAAAACAACTCCAATGGCTTCTCCACTGGCATCACACTTCACTTGAAAAGGTTTATTAAAATCAGGCAGAATCAAAATAGTTTTTTCAGTGATCTTCCTTTTCAACATCTGAAAGTTCCTTTCTGCTTCAACAGTCCATTTAAATGGCTTTCTATATTTCTTTATAGTGTCAATAATAGAAGCATTGATCTTACTAAAGTTATTTATGAATTTTCTATAAAAACTAGCAAGACCATGAAAACATCTTACCTCAAAAACACTTTTTGGCGAAGGCCACTCTATGATTGCCTTGATCTTCTCTGGATCCATCTTTAATCCATCAGCAAAAACAACAAAACCTAAATACACCAATTCTTCCTTCATGAATGAACACTTATTTAAATTTAATAGTAACTTCTCTTATTGCAACCTTTGTAAGACATAATTCAGATGTCTCATGTGTTCCTCCTTAGACCCACTGTAAACTAATATATCGTCGAGATATACTATTACAAATTTACCAATAAATTCCTTCAAAACTTCATTCATAAACCTCATGAACGTACTAGGTGCATTTGACAACCTAAAAGGCATTACCCTCCATTCATACAATCCTTCATTTGTTTAAAAAACAGGTTTCCATTCATCCCCTTATCTAATCCTTATTTGATGATAACCACTTTTTAAATCTAACTTTGTAAAATATCTAGCTCCACTCAGACAATGCATCAAATCTTCGATTCTAGGTAAAGGAAATTTGTACCTAGTTTTTATCTTATTGATTTCTCATGAGTCAGTGCACATTCTCCAACCTCTATCCTTCTTTGGGCTCAACATTGTTGGCACTACGCAAGGACTCAAACTCTCTCTAATTAGTCCTTTATCTAACAGTCCCTGAACCTAGTTTCTAATTTCTTCATTCTTTGTGCGAGTCATCCTGTAAGCTGTTTTATTTGGTAGATTTTCTCCTAGAATCGAATCTATGTGATGACTGATTTTTCTAATGGGTGGTAACTCACCAGGCAAATCATCTACAATAATACCACAATAGCTATCCAACATCTCTTGTATTTCAATTGGTAAATCAAAAACTTTAGTGGAAGTAATTATTACCTTAGGTTTGCAAACCAATGCAAAATTGACCTCGTTTCCTTCAATCTGCTGTAAGTACTCCTTTCCACTCAACAAAAGAGTCTTTGGTTTAGGTTTCTTCAATGTATCTTCTTCTTCTATTGGCAGTAATGTATGATTGACACCATCTTTGCTGAATTTGTATGTGTTCTTCTTTCCATCATGCATAGCTCCTCTATCATACTGACATGGTCTACCCAACAATATATGACACACATCCATAGGCATCACATCACACAAAATTTTATCTTTATACTTTCCCAACTATAAATCCTCTTCACATTTTTCATTTACTAACAACTAATGTCCCTTTTGTAGCCATGACACCTTGTAAGGTGTTGGATATTTCTTTGTCTTCAATTTCAACTTCTTCACCACTTTTGTAGAGACCAAATTATCAGTGCTGCCACTATCAATTATCATTTGACAACATTTTCCTTGAACCTTGTACACAGTCCTAAAAAAATCTTTCCTTTGTGCTAGTTCAACAACTTCCTTTGCTGGCTTTAGCAATACCTTGTTAACTACCAAAGATTCTCCTCTCTCTGGTATATTTTATTCTTTTGTCACCGTTGCTACTTCCTGTTCAGTCTGAGCAACAATTGCATTTCTCTTAGGTGTTCCTGCATTTTCTAGGCACTCATAGGCTCTGTGTCCCATCTTGTTACATCTATAACATCTAACTTCTCTTCCTCTACCTCTTCCTCCTCTTCCTTTGGAAAAAATCCCTCTGCCACTTTCATCACCTCCTATGGGTGTAAGCTGACTTGAGCTATTGCTAGCTCTATCTCCAGGTGTTGTAGATCTTCCTCTACCACCTTGTCTTCTCCTTCATCGGAAAGTACCTCTATTTCTAGTAGAATGCTTCCTCATGAGTTTTTCTTCAACCTTCAGTACCATTTGATAAGCCTCTTCTACTGTTTTAGGAGACAACACACTTATCTCATCTTGAATGTCCATTCTAAGACCATTCACATATCTGGTAACCTTCTCATATGTATCTTGGATTTGTCCTACTCTTATAATCACTTTGTAGAATTCCTCTTTGTATTCCTTTACTGCCATAGGCCTCTGTCTAAGATTCTGCACCTATCTAAATAATGTTTGCTGATAGTAACTTGGCAGAAACTTACCTTTCAGTTTTGCCACCATCCTATTCCAATTCTTAATTGGTTGTTTGCCAAGTCTTCTTCTTTCTGCCTGCACTCCATCCCACCAAAGTGCTGCATGTCCTTTCAACTTTGTGACAACAAACTTCACCTTCTTTTCATCCTCTGTTTCTTCATAATCAAAGAATTTCTCCATGTCATTAATCCAATCTATCAGCTCCTCAGGATTTAGTCCTCCTGCATAAATTGGAACCTCAGTTCTGGGTCTAGACGTGGATTTAAACATTGATTTAAAGAATCCCATCTCAGGAGTAACTTCTACAGGTTCCTCCTCTTCTGCAGCTTCAGCTTCAAGGTCACTCACTTCTCCAACATCTGCAAGTCTCCCTATTTCCATTGCTTCTAATCTAGCTTGCATCTATTCCATAGCTTCCATCACTTCAACATTTGCAACAGGTCTTCCTCTTCTACCACATCCTCTTCCAACTCTAAAAGCCATGGTGGATTTCTTTCTCTGATCCTTGAGTCCTTGTTCAATGTCAGTAGGCGGATTTGATACCACAAATGGTGCTTAGGGTGCAGGTGTAAGTGACATTCGTTCAAAACCCGAAACTATTTCTTCTAATTATGGTGGAATTTTTTCTTGGATTTCCCTTGGAGTCTCAGTCATTTACCTCCAGAGTTAGATACTTTGCTAAATTAGTAGAACCGCTAATTTAGCCGCAACCGCCAAATTCCTTACAAAACCCTCTAACCATCACATATCGCAATCGCAACTCACTGGGCAGGCTCCTTTATTTGTGAACATTGTGATGTGATATTTATTGGTGCACTTGTATCGCATGTCGCATTTTGCAAGCCCACTAGGCCAAAACATTCACCTTTGAACTTTGTGATGTGATATTAACCAACAATTGAAAGGTCAATATCCATCAGTGATCCGACGGTCACTATGATATCGCACAAATATTTGCACGATGTTACCGCCTCACAGAGCCAATAGGCTTATAAACCCCAATTTATAACACTTCAGGTCCAGACTTGAGATTAACGCCAATGACAGAGGGTTTTCAGAATCTACGAATCACGAGACTTTGATTAACACAAGGGTTCATAACATGACCAACCACCACTATTGACTATGCTATAATGCATTGAAAATGAAATCAACAGTTAACAATGAGTGTGGGAGTTCGGTCCTAAATCGAAATTTCATGTGCTTCTAACCCTGCAGTCACAAATGCACAACAAAAAGAAATTAAATACGAACATACCAGATCAATAAAACTCAGAGTTTTAAGTCAAAATGGAAATTCAAAGATACACAGAGACACTACGGTGGGACATGACTCCTCTGAGATTGACCAATTTCACAACACAAATACACAGAGTTATGTTTATGCAACTTAAACATATATGGCTAAAATAAGCCAAATCAATCAAAATCCCCTTACAATGATCTGAAGCTTACATAAGTACTAGTTCATTTAACAACCACATCCTAAATCAAAGGGTCAAATTAACTAATCATATCTAATCTGCATAATATTCTCCTCGAGAATCTCCACTACATCTAACTACTTGAATTTATTACATGATCATCCAAATCCTAGATTCTAGTTCAAATCCTAACTAGAAAGCTTTGTAAATTGACAGCTAAAGGACCCCTCTCCTTTGCTTGTAAACTTTTTTTGTATTTTTGGTATATGTTCGAAGCCTTTTGCCTTTAAGCCTCATGCTCCTACATCAATAGAGCAATCAAATTTCTTTCAATCAAAGAGTAAAGAACACAATCTAATGCAATTTCCCTAAACTATTCCTATAAGCACACACAAACTTTTTCAATGCACAATGCAAGTTTTTCTTTTCAATTCCCTTAATGTTATGATCAACAAAAGGAAACTAATGCACATACAATCAATCAATCGTTTTTCAAGAATGAAGACTTTACGACAATTCTGTTTCGGAAGAAAAGAAGACTTTTACGACACTTTCTTTCGAACAAATATTGATCGACTATAAACTAACTTTGACAATGAATTGATAGTGATAAAGAAATCATTGAAGAAACACTAAACAATCAAGACAAATAAGGGTTGGCAAAGGAAACACAAATTGATTTCAGAGACACAAGCATCATTGACATTTTAGCAATCAGAAACAGAAGGAAATTTGGCAAAAAATCAACTCAAAGGAGGGATTTTTGTCCTAAGGAGGATCAGCACAACCCTGAATGGGAGATAGTGTGCTTCAGAGCACTGTACTCAAGCCAAGAGTGCTTACAGTGCTCTGTCTGTAGACCAATCCTTTGTTGGTGCCAGAGAGGCCATCCTAGGGGCTTACAAGCACAATTTTCACCAAAAAAACACTTCAAAAGTCTAAAAGAAGATCAATGGAAGAAAGTAAGGTCTACTAGAGTGTACTAGGATGAAGGTAAACTACCTGGAATGATGATCGTTCCCCAGTGGAGTCGCTAATTTGTTATGAGGATTTTGGTATCTACGGATAAATACTAATTCCCTAGGTAGGTAGCTATACCTAGAACAACAGATATAAAGTGCTTATCATTTTTCTATAAATGATAAATAAGACAAAAGGAATCAAAGGACCTACTTGTTCTTTTGCTTTCCTTTTGTCTCCTTTGTTTGACTCTCGTCGCTCCTTTTCAAACGTAACTCACTCCAAAAGTACCTGCAAGCATAAACAGAAGACAGAGAACCAATAAAAGCAAGAGATATATTGAATACAAGTAAATGGAATCAGATACATTCACACATATAAACATCATATATCAATATAAGCATCTGGAAAAAGGTGTAAACAACTTTATTAAGCAGAAGGAAGAATTATAACCATGAAGTCTAATCCATTCTCACTCTTCCAGCTTGGGTTCCAACCAACATCTCATCAATAACACAGCACTTTAGCAACATAACAACACTTGCTTATACTCTCAATTCTGACACCAACAATATCTCCTTACAAATTCTCAAAGTCCAACCCTTGATCACTTAGATGATTGCTCAATTTATAGGCAGATGGAGGAGGTTTTTTTTCATAAATGAGGGTATTAAATGGCCTTCCAAACTTAGAGTTAGTTTCCATGGAGGAAGGTATGAGAGGGTAGGAGGTTACTTAACTCATTCCTCATCCATTTTTGAGCTCATAGGAGATGATAAGTGTGGGAATCTTCTAGATGACTCTAGAGGATAAGAATATTCCCAGAACCCTATGTGAATCTCACTCAATCTTGCCCAATGCAGCTCAAAGTGGGCCTAGGTGCTTTGCATAGAACCCTGACATGGGCCTACCTACACTGAAGCACACTTACACCTGTACAAGGCTGCACTGGTCCCTCAAGGAGGAAATTCTAGAGGGCTTCAGCTAAAGAAACTCTCAGGGAAGGAGGCATTCAAAATGGTGATTTGTCTAGGGCATGTAGCAACTGAATTAAGGTTTGATGAGCCCTAATCATACTGATATGAATGACGGGAGTGATGTGCCCAAATGGATCTGTAACATGGGGGCTATTTGGATTTATTATTTTTTATGAAATAAAATCAAATGGTTTTAAAACTAAAAAAATGTTTTATTATTCTTTATAAAAATTGTTTTGTTCAAAACAAAAGTATTTTTTTTTTTTTTTTTGTGTTTTAAAACTTAAAAAGGGTCCCCTATTTTTAAATAAATAATTTAATAGGAACTTATTATATAAAAATTGGGGGTTTTTGAATAGTACAACACATTCAAACCTTGATCATATTGAATTTGGCAAGATGAGGGGTATTCCAAAGCTCCGTGACTCCATGATGGAGCTCCATCATCCGTGGCTCACATACCAGCCGACAACGAATGCAAGAGGTTCTATGGCTGTGGTACCCAGCTGTGGATGACAAGACCCGAGTCCTAGGTTTGAGTCACAAATCCCTTAAGCAGTCCCAACAGATCGTCTTGGCCAACGTTGGAATATTGCGAAAAATGAATACACCAAAGGAACAGGAACCCGCTCGCTTCCAGTCCCAATGTCAACTCCTGGATCTAGTCTCCGAACAAAATTACATGGTTTCTAAATGACAAAAATGACTGAGGCCAACCTTTGGCGGTCCAGTCATTGTAGCAGATTGGAGCCCTCACAACCATCAGTGCTGGACTGGGAAGAAGTTGTGAGTAGGAAAATGGGAAGCACGTTAGTGGTTATTTCCTGGTTCCTCAACTTACAAGGGTGGAATGCATGAAAATAGAATGCAATGGAAAGGGTTGAGAAAAAAAATACTAGAATGTGCATCCCTGCATGCAACATTCTACATCCAATATTGTTGGTGGTCCTGGACGAGATAATCTGGCGAGAGCTGGCTGAGAAGTTTTTGGAATGGCTTGTCCATCCCATCCAACACCTTTAAAAAACTTGGTGCACAACTCTTTAGTTTGAAATTTGGGTGGGGAGATAGTTTCAAATTTGAAATCAGGATGGAGATGGCATTGAATGTGTATAGTGCAGCCAATCAAAACTGGGTTGTGGAGCGAGCCGTCGGAACTGTTGTGGCACAGATCTGCCAAAAATCAAGAGGCCATCGAGCCGCTAGACATAACCATGTATCAACATATATCACCATCATAGGTTTGTATATCATGGCACATAAATTCCTCATATGCTTGGCCATGCACTAAGCCCCATTGATGGGATTAGTGGCTTGTTGTTAAGAATTTCCAGCATTGACATCTTTAGTAGAGAGATGGGCCCATGAAAGGGGCGGTCTAGGTGGATGCATTTGTAGTGCCTCTTTCACAACCTCTTGGAGGTACAACAACATTGGGATGCCAAAATAGTTCAAGTTTCGGTCATGCCCCACTATGACATCCAACTCTGCCCATGCTTTGTTCTGAGCTTCAAGTTTTAGCACCAATGCTTCCATGGTCCACTCTGTCAGTGAAGCCATCGTGTTTGTACCACGAAAAATCATCTCCTACTCCTGCGCACACAAAACCCTGAAGTTATTTAAGGTTCTCCCCAAATGCAAGTGAGACCATCTCCTGCGCACACAAAACCCTGAAGTTAGTTAAGGTCCCTCCGCAAATGCAAGAAATATCCACTTGATATTCAATTCTAATATAAGTGAAATACAGTGAGTAGAGAATGGAAATAAGAACCCAAAGAATAGGGTCAATCATATCCTCCTCATCGATATTATCCTCTCCTTGCAATGACAACAAAACATCTCTACAAACAGTGGAGTAGAAACTTCTGATTTATTTCATCTTTTTCTAAATTTGCTACCAAGAAGCTTGCATTAATTCTGAATAATTTGGAAGATAACAACACCAACAAGTAAGTGGGTTGGCTACCAGTTTCTTCCCTTTTATTTTTGCACATGGCTACACCAACACATCTTACAAAATGTATATACTACCAGTGAGTGTCTTGGTCTTGTGAACTTTATGCCAAGAAAAAACCTCCTTGCCTTTGGCCTGCTCAGTGAAGTAAAATGGTAGGGAGAAATCTTATATTTGTCTTGATTAGCAGTTAACTATAATAATTGTCTTCAATCCCATGGTTGAGGCTATTTTAACCATTGAATGCCAAAATCAATGGCACACAACAACACTAGTGGCATGGGAGGGGAGTTGTTCTCATAGCGAACACCTTACGATATAACAAGAAGGATAACACATTCGTAATTAAGTTTAAATTGATACTTTCATATCCTCGTTGCAATCAACCTTAGAAACATGTATGTTCTGAATTCTTTTATGTGTGAATGCAATTCCACTTGCAGTCTTGCTATTACTATTACTATGCATTGTCCTCAAATTTTCATGTTGTAGATGGCTGACGTCAGGGTGAGAGCAACAATACTAGCTCAGTAACTTCGGTACCCAGACATCAACCCAACATTGATGAACGAAAGTTGTGAAAATTTTATATAGCAATCAACTCAGCAAGGGTTTGAAAAATAAAAAATAATGGCAGCATTAATGAACGGAAGTTGTGAAAATTTTATATAGCAATAACTCGACAAGGGTTTGAAAAATAAAAATAATGGAAAAATTGGCAAAAACATAGTAGAGGGAAAAAAAGGGGACCAAAATATTGGGAGCATTTTTTTTTAGCCTCGATTAATTAGTGATTCTGAAACGAGCATTGAATGAACCAAAGATAAGGTATTTCGATTAATAACTCATTTTTTGCTATGACATATTGAAGACAAGCTAGAAATCTTGGGCATGCAAAACTAGAATATCTTAGGTTTGGGAGATACTAACTGTTACAAGCTGGCATGACATCCATTTGAAACATGTTTCATCTGTGGGTTTTCGGGTGCCCTTTCCATACCTATTTCTTTGTCCTCACATCTTTCTCAACATGTCTAACAATTGGACCAATTCTATAGTTGGCGACGGTAAGATTGGTTTCTATGTCATTCATACATTGGGAGTGGGGCAAGGAAGCAACTTATAGAGCCTAAGTGTAGCTCAATTCTAGACATAGGTCCAAAGTATAGGAATGGATATCAGTAGATAAAATTAACATGCTTACTCTATTTTAAAAAGCACAGGCTTCTCCAAAGAAATTGAATTAACAGGCTTGCTCAATTTTAAAACTAAATAATAAATAAAATTAAATATATGAAAAAATGAATTAAAAACACAAATTAAATATTATACACAAAATTGCTATGAAAAAAATATTAGATAGGAATTTGGACTGACATGCTGCTAAGTGGACCCTCTAAGTTGTTGGTTGTTATCTCCCTCGTTAATAGTACAACAACGAGCCTGCTACTACAAGACTGCTAGAACCGTATGCGTTATGTGGCTCACTCACTTTTCTTGTAGGAGAAGAATAAATTTGATTCATTAATGAGGAAGGTTGGATCCTTAAGGTGGTAGGAGCATTCAACCAACGATTCCCTTTGTGAGGGATCACTAACCAACTAGTAAGAATGATATGGGAAGAGACAAACCAACCTTACAAAAATCTTGTTAGGTCTCCTAAAGCTGGTATCCTACTTGATCCTATACGTGGGTAGAGTGGTTATAGCATACTAAGGAAGTATTATCAAATGTAGATGAGTGTTGTATCTAAACGCCCGTGCACCATTCACATTACTCTATGTGACATGGAATCATTACAGAGTCCAGTCGATATCCAACTCCAGTAACGTTAAACTACCAATACCAATATATCGAATGACAGTCCAATCTTCCCACCATGAATCCAGACATTGTGGGAATGCAAAAGCCAAACGGTAATGCTGATGATTGCTTAGATTCTACCAAGTTAATGAAAACCCTGAAATTTCATGCAATACCCAACAAGGAGGATATGGAGGAGTTAGAGAAAATTAGGGTTTTCACAGTGAACAAATCTCAATGGGATGTTCCCTCATTTTTTTGAGCTTTCCTCACAAAACCCACCACCAAACTAGCCGAGTAGTCCATGCAAAAAATTAGCAACGACAAGAGGAATAATAAAAAGAAGATTAGGGGGCCATTGATACCAAATCTTGTGAGTCCTAAAAAGGCAATAATAAAGGCAAAAAATAAGGTATGTGCATTTCAGTGATAGTTTTGGTTTAGGTAGGTAAATTGCTTCAGTTTCAAAGACCAACCATGGGAAGAGTATGTGTATACATTGTAAATATGCCCTTTGCTTAAGGCATGGGTTGGGTGCACTAATCTCATACAATACAAAACAATATATATTTTCTTTCACAATTACTGTATAGTTTATAGTTTGAACTTTGTATCCTATCATTTTTTAGAAATAATCAACATTGGCCCACATATGAATCAGATTAATTTTTTTGTGAGGGGAAGTTAATAGCATATATTGAATAGGTTTCTTTGTGGTTGTGTAACTTTAAGGATTTTAACAAAACTGATATTTGTAGGTGATCATAGTTTATCTCTATTACTGACATTAACCATGCCTAGCATTGTCATTACATAGTTTCATGTTTTTTTTTTCTTGTAGAATATAAGAATCTAGCTCCAAGGAACAACAAAATATGTTCATAAATCTAGTTTCCTATCATAAATCTAGGAAATTACCATTCTAACATGGCTTTGTCACTGAGTTGTGGAGTTGGTGTGGGCTTCGGGTTGCCATTCCATGGAGTTAGTGTGGCTACATTCGGCTACATTCACCTTGCCAAGAACAAACAAATTAGTGCCTCATAGCATAGTTTAACACTTAAAGGAAGTCATAACATTTTCCTCCATGAATTATGAGTAATATGGGTTAATACTATGGAAGTAAAACATATCAAAGATAAAAGATAAAGATCACTGAAGTACCCCAAGAATCTCAGATTCAAAAAAGTTAAATTGCTTCTGTATATATCAGTCCCTTCATAGCATTTACAAAAGTAGTCCTTTTCTATCACATTTTCCCCCTCCAGGGAATTCAATTCTCAATCTTTATATAGAGTTTTACAACCTTGGATACTATGATCCATCTTTAGGGGAATTCAAATTCCTAACTTTGACACCTATTTATTCCAAATACAAACTACTTAATTACAACTTGACAACTAGCTATCTTTTAGAGTCCTAATACATATAGGAGTGAAACTCATAAAACATGCTTTCAACAACCTTATCTATGAATTCAATACATTTTTTAATCAGTTACCAACCCATGTCTTCGAGCTTGATGATGTCTACGGTGTTGTTGCAAAACCTGCTAAGTCATGACCTAATTGTCCTGAAAACTAGGAGACAGAGTTCCTCCTTTTAAGGCTCTTAATCCTTTATGCTTATCTTCAAGCAGTTTTGCTGGTGTAAATGTGGCATGCATTAATAATCCATAAAAACTTCATTTGTCCACCTGTGCAAGAAAATAACTCTCGAATAGATGAAAAATAGAATGAAACATGGTTGTGTTGCTAAAATAGCTTGTTTTTGTAGCACCACCTTAATATCATTTATGGAATACTTCTTTGAACCATTCAGCATCACTGCCATCTAAAAATTTATCACTGATTCTCATATGTCTGCCAATAATCATCAAAACTTGGACTTGATCAGACCTTACCTTCGAAATGCATCTATAAAGTGCTAAAAAGTCACCTTCAGCAGTTTCGTAGCGCGCTACGAAACTGTTGTGTATGCTCTTTTTTCAACACGGCCTTCAAAATATGCAGTTTGGGAATTTTCAATATTTTATAAAGACTGATATGATCACCAAAAATCAAAACAGCTTACCCTTATAAGATGTTCTTCTTCAAAATTTGGTCTTCACCTTAGTGAAACGTTGACCTATAAATTTATCATTTTCTGCACTGTTTTTATCTTAAAAATAGGTGTTGATACAGAGCTTATATCTTTTGATCCTTGATGGTTGTTACACAAATGGAGGATATTTTTGTAGATAAGAATTTTTATAAGAACAACCTCTCTGAGTTTTGTGAAAACAAGTTTCAGTGGTCCGAAATCTGCATTATAAAATCATGTATAAAACAGGAAAATTTAGAATTCTGCAAATAGGTCTTAAAGGGAACTTAGAATCTCCAAATTTGTAGCACCTGGAATAAGTTTGAAAGGGGTTTTTGTTCCTTGTTATGTTATTAGAAAAAACCTCCTTCATATTTTGGAAACTCATCTTCATTTTCCTGAAAATTCCTTTTGAAACCAGCAACTCAAAACAGTCTAAGAAACACACAAATCCCCTTGCGGCCCTTGGTAGAAATACATGTAACCTATCTAGATGAAAGCTTGTGTGAATATGAGGTTATCCATGATAGCCTTATTTTTATCCTTTCATCTTCATGTCAATTTCCCTTTATAACCCAAACTGTCCTCTTAAAAATATGACAATTATAAAGAACTTTTTGGACAACAAGTTGTTTGTCACAAAATTAACTTTTCAAAGGTGACAACTGACTGATACATGCAAAGGTTGAAAAGTAAATGAAAGAGAGGAGTTTGGGTAACCTTTTAAGGAATTATATTTGAATGTGGAGAGAAAGGTGACAAAATCAGGGAGTGGAAAGCAACAACCACTTCATCAACCAATAAAAATAACTCTGTTTTTCCTTAAAAAGAAGGCTGCACTCCTGAGCTCCTATCTCTTGATCCTTGATAGCTGTTACAAAAACGGAGGAAGTTTTCGTAGGTAAGAATGTTTATAAGAAAAACCTCTTTCATTTTTCAAAAATATTTTTTCAATTGCTCAGGAACCCCCTTTGAAGTTGACTACTAAAAACAGAACAACAGGGTTTTTGTCTCATAGTGCGTTACGAAATTAGCTTGTTTTCATAACACAAATCACCTTTTTTGAACTAGCTGCACTACGAAATTGCATATTCTTGTGTCTACTCTTTTTTCAACACGATTTTCAAAATGGTTAAAGATATGGGTTCTAAATAGCATGTGAGACTTCTAGGACATGGAACAAGGCTAATTTAACTTTATTTGGATATGAAAATGAGACTTTTAACCTATCACCACCCATTATCAAGACTAAAATGACCTTTAGACCTCCTTGAAATCATGAACAAAAGTAGAGCTGACACAATGATGTTTTGAGAATTTTTGGGTGATAACACAGAGTTGCATTAATCTATCTAAGAATCCATTATTTCATGATCGATCCAAGCATATAGATATATAGTATCATAATTTACGGGGTTGTGTGAAGAGGAGGATAATGTTGCTACAATACATTTCGACTAGGGAACAAGATGTTGACATCTTGATAAAGGATTTGGCAAGAGGAAAGTTTGAATTGCGCAGGCATAGGATAGGGGTGGTTGACAATCCCTTTCTTTATAAGAGGGAGTGTTGAGAAGTGTAGCAAGAAAGGCTCAATTTGGCTTAGCCTTGGTCAAATTGAGAAAATTCAAAAATTCCACATCAACAGACAACTTGGAGGTAGCTAACTAAGGTAGCATGGTTCTTGTCACTCAGAGAAAATTTGAAATTTCCACATCAACATACAACTTGGAGGTAGTTAATTGAGCTGACATGGCTCTTGTCACTCATTTAGCTCAGTAAATTTGAGCTAGAGGGCTTGAAGTTCAGTTATGCATGTGTGATTGCTAATTTCATAGATCAATAGAATAGAATTGTGTCTCATTATTTTCAGTTAGAATTATTGAGCGGTTGCAATTTCTATCAAATTTCTATGCAATCACGGTTACATCAAGAATGATATTAAGGATTTACTTCAAAAAGTGCTAGAAAGTCCTAACAATAGTCCTCATAACACTAGAATCCAGAACTTAGGGAAAATTGCCTACCCACCTTGCCTAAAGGGAACCACTGGCAAGATTTCCAAATTCAACTTCCAATACAAGGGTGCTTATAAGATAGAATGCTCCTGTGGTGAATTTTATATTGGATAAATGTGGCACTCCCTATTACAAACGTAGAATAAGGGAAGCCCTTGAGATTAAAATAAACCTTAACAATATTAATAGAGACAGTGGCCTTGAGATCAATGAAAAAGGGTGGGCCATATTGACTATTAAAAACATTAGGTGACCCTTTTTGGGACTTTCCTTTGACTTTTGTACTCCCACAATTTTCTCATTTTTCTATTGTTTAGATCATTTTCAGGTCATATTCTATGGTTTCCAATGGTACACATCTTGATGGCATTTGAATTCTACTTACAGTATTTTCTCTTCCATCTCTTCATATTTACTCATGTCTTGACAATGGAATTGGTTGGTGGTTGCAAAATGTCAAAGAAAACTACCAAATATGTGGATCTTCCTCCATTGATCAACATACAGTTCTTCCTCTAAATGACCATTCAAGAAGGTTGATTTGACATCCATTTGATAAAATTTGAACTTTCTAAAACAAGCAATTTCCAAAAACATTCTAACTATCTATAGAAGCAATTGTTTCGTCAAAATCCACACCTTCCACATTAGCATACCCTTTTCAAGCTTATTTAGCCTTTTTTTTTTACTACCTATCCATTCTCATTTAGTTTATTAATAAAGGCCCACTTACTTCCAATTATATTCTTATCTTTTCATCTAGGAACAATTTCCCATGTATGAGTTTCCTTAGTTGGTCCATATCCTCCTCCATAAGATTAACCCAATGCTTATCTTCATAGGATTTGGAAAATTTCTTGGGTTCTATCTTGGATAGTCAAGAAAATTTGGCATGCCCTATTATTCTTGTCAATTTCCTTATGGTCTGAAGCCCTAACTCCTTATGCCAAGGATTTGGTTTTCTAGGTGAACTTTTGAACATACCTTGAGGGAGACTTTGGATGTGGAATTTCTACATATTATTCCTCCTTCTCTTCTTCTTCTTGTTATTAATGTTCTTTTTTCTCTTCTAAACCATCCTCTTGAGTCTTATAGTTGATTAGATCATATGGTTTGTCATGTTGTTGTTTTCTACTTGTCTGAAGAGATGCCTCATCTCTTCTCACATCAATGCACCCAAATATTTTTCAAAGTGTTTTGTTATAGAATTTATAGCCTTTACTCCTGGAGGAATAGCTAATAAAAATTCCTTCATTCACTATGGAATCAAACTTTCCAAAATTGTTCTCATTTCTTTTAATGTAACATTTACTTCCAAATATTTTGAGATGTTTTAGGGAAACTAGTATGCCATGCCATAGTTCATAGGGATTCTTGTTGTTGTTTACTCTAATATGAGACATTTTAAGATATTTAATGCTATTTGAACTACTTCTCCCCGTAACGTATCTGACACTTTTGACTCATCAAACATTTCTCTAGCCATTTCTTAAACAATCATGTTTAGTCTTTCACCCACACCAATTTGATAAAGAGTTATAGCTATTGAAATTTGTCTTTTAATCTTATGTTTCTCACAAAATTAATTGAATTCATTGGATATGAGTTATCCTCCTACGTCTAACCTTAAGCACTTGATCTTCAAGTCCATCCCATTTTCATCTAGTTCTTTGAAAATATTGAACTTATCAAAAGCTTCAGACTTTTCTTTTAACAATTCAACCCATGTCATTCTAGTATAATCTGTTAGTGTCAGCCTTTGAAGCCTTCTATCAGTGATCAAATATGCTCTTACAAAGTGGTCTCAGGGTGTCAAAGTCAATTTTTGTCATTTCAGTGAGTCTTCAAGTAAAATTCGGTTACTAGGTATTAGGTCTAGGGTTGTTTTCACTCCTTCCAAAGTATTCCAATTATTGGTCCATGTCACCATTCATCTTAGTGTACCATCATTCAAAGAGTTGTCATCATCATTTGAGGTTCCAATGGGTCATTTTACACCTTGTTCATGCTTCAGTTGTACTTGGGTAAGCCTCATTTCCCTCTCCTAGGGTTTTGAAGGTAATTTTTTTGGATAGTCAAATCATCAACAAAACTTGTATCCTAATGCTCATATACCTTCCCCTATCCTTAATATACCTTCTTAAATGCTTCCCATCACTCATATCCCTCAAATTCATTATTTTCCCACAAACCCTAGTTTATTGCTACAATTTGACAATTTTCTAGGCTAGGCCTATGTTTTTCCCTTTTGGACACCTTCCGCTCACTCAATCTTTGAAATTCCACTTTCCCCTGATTCCTAACATCCCTCCCTACTTCCTAAAATTTTCTCAAAACTTTAGAAGCCCCTTATCCCCTTCGTTTCCCTTCATTTCCACAAATCCCCTGTTCCGCATCGGGATAGGTTTTATTCAAATGATGTTTCTAAGAAAGAGAAGATGAATTTGACAAAAGTGAGAGAGGGTTTTTCCATCATTGACCCAAGAAGAAAAACCTCTTTCATTTTTTACACAGGTTTCATGGTTTGGGAGAAATGTCAAAAATATCGTTGCCTCAGGAGAGTTGGTGTGCCTCTTGAGTGACCTTGGTAAAATCAATTTTTCTCCTAGATGGAATGCCCAAATGACTTGCTTAATGAGTTAAATAATAGACACAAAGATCTCTCCAATGAGCTATCATGAGCTCAATTTGGAGTTCAAGAAGACCTTCAAAAGTTGACTGCAACAACACTTTGCATTCAGGCAGTCGCCTTCTGCACATTTTGACTAGCCTTGGTATATTTGACTTTTGACAGAGCAAATGAACTCCAAATTGAAAAATTCAAGATGTTCTAGAAAGTATACTTGACAAGCTCTCCAATGAGTTATCACTAGCCCAATTTTGACACCAGAAATGCCTTGAAAAGTCGTCTTCAAAAAGGCACTTCACATCTGGGAGGCGCTGCACATTAGAGCCAAACTTCCTTCAGAAAAATACAAGGGCACTGCGTATTAGGGAGGCACTGCACATTGGGTTCAGGGCACTACACATTGATTTGTGAGGCTCCAAAACCATCAAATTTCATCTCCAATCACCCTAATTTCTGCATTTTCCTTCTAAACAAGTAAGTACACTCACTTTTGAGCTTAGATAGGGTTTTCATGCTTGAGATATGTTTTTTTCCTCTTAAGACTCAAACCCTAGTTTGTCTTTCTACCTTATTTTTCACCATTACAAACTCTTTTTCCTTGTCTCAATATTCCCATTTTCACTTGCCCTAAACTTACCCTTTAATCTTATCTCACTTCACTCATATTCCCTTCTCCCATTTCCCTATTAAAATTAACCCCTTTATCAAACCCTAAACTCCCTCACGTCAAACTCTATCTCCCTTATAAACCCCAGTTACCCTCTTATTTCACTCCATCACTATTTCCCTTTTATAAATCTCTTCATACTCATCTTTCCCTAACCTAATTATCCACCATTCATCAAACCATCCCAAGAGAGACAAACATGGAGAGGGACAGTGACTATGATTTTGAGGAGGACACCCTAAGTGACAGCTCTAGGGAAAGGATCTTGCAATAGCTTGACAAAGGAAAAGGAAAGGTTACAGAGGAGGAGGTTGGTGATGATTTTGAGAGGGATTTTCAGCTTGAGGAGCATGATTCTGATGTGCCACTTCATCATACTCAGGTAATAGACCTAGATAGCCCTTCTTTTGATCAAAGAATGATTTTGAAAGAACAGGAGGCTTACATTAACATGCTAGAGGACAAGATAGCTCAAGGAAGATATATTATCAATTCCCTAGAGCATAAGAATAAGCTATTAGACGGTAAACAAAGCCAAATGGAGTTAGAGATGCTAAAAATTCAACGATAAAGCAACAAAGTGTATTTGGTTCCCTTGACTCCTATTGAACAAGGAGTGGAGCATGATAGAGAGATATAGTTTGAAAGAGTAAATATCCACCTTGAGGGCCTTTTGAAGAAAGAAAATAGAGACAAAAATATGCTAAGGCATATGGTACATCATTATTGGACCCGAAATAGAGTATGCAACAAGAGGATCAAGCACCTTAAGGCAAGATTAAGGAGGGACTTAAAAGGCAAAAAGAAGGATGAAAAGCTCAAAATTTTGGTTGATGTGACTTTAGCCCAAAAAATTAACCCATGATGCAGCTTTGAGCCAAAATTGGGCAAATTTTGAGACAATTTTGTCATTTTCCAAATTTTGAATTAGAAACACAGAAAATTACGGTGGTGTTGCGCATTGAATTGTTGCATCCTCTTGACAAATGGATTATATATTTGGATTCAGCATAAAAAAATAAGAAAACCCAGAAAGTTTCATCAATTTTGGAGAAGATCTTGGCCACCAAAAGGGCAAAAAACACTCAGAAAAGGGCCCCTCTACCACTTTTTGGACCCATAGGAAGCAGTCTTGGGAGAATTGATTTTTGAAGGGCCAAATCAACTCCACATCAGAAAATTCAAGATGTTACAGAAGGTAGACAGGAAGATCTTTCTAACAAGCTATCTTGCGCCCGATTTGGATGCGTGGAAGGCTTCCAAAAGCTTCCCTAAAGTAGCACTACGCATCAGGCAAACTTTTGTCAATTTTGCCTAAAAGTTAAAGTTTGCCTAGTTTCTTCAGCAGTTGACTTCTTCTTTTTTTATTGGTAAAGTTTACATGGCAAACGATGTAATATGATGTAAATATTGATGGAAAACACTTGATGGGCTAGATACATCAAATCAAAAGTTGTTTTGAACTGAATGTATTAGTTTCCTTAGTTTTAGAGGCAAGTTGTTCCACTGCCTATTTTCTTGTTCCTAGTTTAGATGTTTTTGAAATAGCTCCTTGACTCATGGATTTGACCCCTAATGACTAGCATGAGTTGCTTGATGCCTATATTATGTTTTCTCTTAGTCATTTGTAAAGGTTGGATTCTTTTGGAAGTGGTGCACACATTCTATAATTGTATCAGCGGATTGGCAAGGAATAAAACCAGGTTTTGTACTGTGTTTTTGTATTGTTTCTTCTTATGTAATAAGTTATTCTTATGTGTTATATGTTTCAAAACCTTTTCCATTTTTCTAAACTAAGTGAATCAAGATAAATAGGAAAAATACATTGATAACAGTGCTTTGCCTTGGGAATGCATTTAGTTCTTAATGTTTTCAGCAGTTTGAAGAGGATTCATGGTCTCCACATGCCCTCCTCAACCCCTCAGTAGTCTTAAAACAACCATCTCACTCGATTACAAGTGCATAAACACTTATCTATCTCACCCCACAGAACATGTCTGCATCCCTGATTTTATTTCCCAAACCTAAGCTACCAGCTCCATTTGATCCAGCAACCAAACCTTCATAATCAAACAAAAAACCCTAGAGCTATTATACCTAGCCTAAAATCTATCCTTATTTCAGTCATCTCCACTGAGATTGACAAGGAGAGAGCCCTCTCCCAACCTGGTAGGGCTAGCTACCAGGTTAAGCATGGTTTGTGGTTATCCTAAGATTGCCTCTCTTCAGCCTAAGGTTGATTTAGGCTCTAACATAGTGGTGACCATACTGGGGAACGTAGGGTTATGTTCCTCAACAAAATGTGTCATGTTTAGATTTGATTGTTGATGGTGGACAACGATCAGACATAGGAAGGCTGAAATCATTCACCTGGCGACTCCAAATCAGTTTCAAGATCAGATCCAAGGACTCCATTAGAGGATGAACCCGACCAACATAAACAAGAAGGGACAATATGGAAAGATCAAGTATTCAGGTTGGAATTTCATCCAAGACATTATGTTCTTTATTATAAATTATTTCTTCTATTTTCCCAAGAATGTCAAGAAGGCTTTACAAAGTATATTGTATTCGAGGAAAGATCCTAGATCTGCATTTGATTCTTTCCCTTTGAAGATTGTGGATACAAAATATGCGCATGCCTTTGATCTTGATCAAGACCCTTCTTCTGAATTTTATGATGATTGTCTTCAAAATGATGAGCCTCAAGAGACAAAGACTGATTCTACACCTTCTGTACATATTCCTATACCTTGTAGAATTCCAAATAGATACAAGCCTCTGATTTTACCTCCTATATCCCATGCCTTCCCTAAAAATCATTACCTATATCTACCAAGATTTGATGGTGAATGTGACAACATCACTGCTGAGAGACATGTATTGAATTTTGAGTCTTTTCTTGACCTTTTTGAAGTTGATGAAGAGGATGTCAGTATTAGGCTTTTTGCTCTTTCTTTGCAAGAAAGTCAAGAGTTAGTTCAAAACCCTGCTTGATGTGAGCATTTCAGATTTCCAGCACTTTGTCAAAGTTCTCCTCGACAAGTGGGTGGCCAGACAAAACCCTTTCTTGATTATAGAAGAGCATAACTAGCTGAACAGATTGCCAGGGGAGACAGTACAATAGTTTTCTACCAGGTTTAACCAATTCTATTTTTTGATGCCAGTTAATATAAGACTTCCTCCTAGATCAGCTCTCTTGCACTACCCAGATGCCTTTGATCTGGAAATGGAGTTTTAGATGAGAGAAAGGAACCTTGCAACACTTGAAGTGATGCAAAATAGTGCAATAGATGTAGAGGCTAATTTGGTGATCAGAAGGGCAAAGTCGAAGGAAGAAGATATGAAGAGCATAGATCTAGAGGAATCGACATCTTTAGAGGTAAAGCTCGAAATTTTGGTGAGTGCAGTGGAAGAGATGATACAAAGGATCACCACAAGGAATGATTATAATGTTGAAGACCATGGCTCGCTAATTGAAGAGGAACAAGTTGTTGATCCAAAACATTTTCTTTATTATCCCAGTTGTCATATACCTGATAATGATTTTTTTATAGATCATCTTGGAGAAGAGAGATATGTTGATATGACATGTATGCTTGATGATGTGTTTTTTACTGATGATTTGCATCA
This sequence comes from Pinus taeda, assembly GCA_000404065.3. NCBI lineage: Eukaryota > Viridiplantae > Streptophyta > Pinopsida > Pinales > Pinaceae > Pinus > Pinus taeda. Next base: position 30,072 of record APFE030841927.1, on the reverse strand, counting down.
GTTTGATCAGTATGATGATGATTATGTCCTCCAAACATAAGCTAGTTTTGTAGATAAATCAACAACTCGTTTGTGGAAGGAGGAAGTCCACTTTAAGCAGCTTGAATATAGTGATTAGCCGATGCATATAAGCTATGGAAGTGAGGAGGAAAGTGCAACAATTTTTGAAGTGAAGGATATTTGCCTTTTTGTTTTGCTTTATTTTAGATCATCAGAGACAACTTTCATTCAATTAGAAATCAACCGTTGATAAGTTTTGATCTGGACCATCTAGAGGGAAATGAGATCCTTCTTCAAGACTTCTCGTATCTAGATTTGCAGCCGCCAAATGCCATTGAATGTCAAGTTGCAGATGATTGTCAAGTTGCAAATGAAGACTTGGAAGCTGGAGCATATGATCAAATGATACAAGATGATTCCGTACCATTCTATTTCGAATCATTTCAGTTTTTGAAGAGAAATTTTCATAGTATATCTTCAATAAAGGATGAACAACCTATAGAAAAGCATGCCATCTCATTGGAACCAATCGAAAATGGGGTGCAACAGTCTTTCCAAGTTTTTCACGATCCAATAGCTAATGTGTTGGATGATGTCTACAGTCAAAGTCCTTCTCCACTAGCTAACTGTGAGATTGAAACAAGTATTGATACAACCTTGATCTGGTAGCCGGTTTCTTTGTCATTTTCAACAGGAGTCTCATCACAAAGCTTAGAGGAAAGTTTGCATTCATGGTATGAGGAGGAGAAAAGTAATCCATTGGATGAGCTAAGTCCTAGTGCACATGAATTTCAAGATCCTTATGTAGTATTTTTGGAGTCTGATAGAGAATCCATATTATTCAATGGATCTGTTTACAAGTTTTCATGGAAGTTTCCTTTCAGTAGTTCTCTCTTGTTGTTCATAAGAAAGTACTTGCGGAGAATTCAAACAACAACTAGAATGCTTACTTGGTTTCATTGGTTGTTTCATTTCACATGATCAGGTGATGAATGGAACAATTAGAGTAGGTTTTATTGAATCAACTCCATTTTGAGCATATTTTCTAGTTTTTCAGTTGTGTTTTAGTATTGAGTCAATTTCAAGTCAGTTTGTGTCTTTGAGTCATCAGTTTTTAGTCATCCATTTCAGTTTATGTTTTTGACTCCATGCCCAATGGATAAGGCTACTTGGTCTATGGTGTTCTTGGCACCTCCAAGGAGCTACCATCCCTAATGGAGCCAATGTTAGTGTCAGCCTTTGAAGCCTTCCATCAGTGATCAAATATGCTCTTACAAAGTGGTCTTAGGGTGTCAAAGTCAAATTTTGTCATTTTAGTGAGTCTTCAAGTAAAATTTGGTCACTAGATATTAGGTCTAGGGTTGTTTTCACTCCTTCCAAAGTCTTCCAAGTATTGGTCCATGTCACCATTCAGCTTAGTGTACCATTATTCAAAGAGTTGCCATCATCATTTCAAGTTCCAATGGGTCATTTTACACCTTGTTTGTGCTTCAGTTGTACTTGGGTAAGCCTCATTTCCCTCTCCTAGGGTTTTGAAGGTAATTTTTCTTGGATGGTAAAATCATCAACAAAACTTGTATCCTAATGCTCATAAACCTTCCCCTATCCTTAATATACCTTCTTAAATGCTTCCCGTCACTCATATCCCTCAAATTCATCATTTTCCCACAAACCCTAGTTTGTTGCTACAATTTGACAATTTTCTAGGCTAGGCCTGTGTTTTTCCCTTTTGGACCCCTTCCCCTCATTCAATATTTGAAATTCCACTTTCCCCTGATTCCTAACATCCCTCCTTACTTCCTAATTTTTTCTCAAAAATTTAGAAGCCCCTTATCCCCTTCGTTTCCATTCATTTCCACAAATCCCCTGTTCCGCATCGGGATAGGTTTTATTCAAATGATGTTTCTAAGAAAGAGAAGATGAATTTGACAAAAGTGAGAGAGGTTTTTGTCCATCATTGACCCAAAAATAAAAATGTCTTTTAGTTTTTCCACAGGTTTCATGGTTTGGGAGAAATGTCAAAAATATCGTTGCCTCAGGAGAGTTGTTGTACCTCTTGAGTGACCTTGGTAAAATCAATTTTTCTCCTAGATTGAATGCCCAACTTACTTAGTTGTTGAGTCAACTAATAATTAGACAAAAAGATATTTCCAATGAGCTATCATGAGTTCAATTTGGAGTTGAGGAAGACCTTCAAAGTTGAATGCAACATCACTCCGCATTCAGACAGTCGCCTTCTGCACATTTTGACCAGTCATGGGCGATTTGACCTTTCGCAAGGCAAATGAACTCCAAATTGAAAAATTCAAGATGTTCTGGAAAGTAGACTTGACAAGATTTCCAATGAGCTATCACATGCCAATTTTGACACCAGGAAGGCCTTCAAAAGTCGTTTGAAAAAGGCGTTGCGCATCAGGGAGGCGATGCGCATCAGAGCCAAACTTCCTTTAGAAAAATACAAGGGCGCTACGCATCAGGGAGGCGATGTGAATTGGGTTCAAGGCGCTGCGCATTGACCTGTGAGGCTCCAAAACCACCAAATTTAATCTCCAATCACCCTAATTGCTACATTTTCCTTCTAAACAAGTAAGTACACTCACTTTTGAGCTTAGATAGGGTTTTCATGCTTGAGATATGTTTTTTGCCTCCTAAGTCTCAAAGCCTAGTTTGTATTTCTACCTTATTTTTCACCATTGAAAACTCTTGTTCCTTGTCTCAATATTCCCATTTTCACTTGCCCTAAACCTACCCTTTAATCCTATCTCACTTCACTCATATTCCCTTCTCCCATTTCCCTATTAAAATTAACCCCTTTATCAAACCCTAAACTCCCTCACATCAAACCATAGCTCCCTTATAAACCCCACTTACTCTCTTATCTCACTCCATAACTATTTCCATTTTATAAATCTCTTCATACTCATCTTTCCCTAACCTAATTATCCACCATTCATCAAACCATCCCAAGAGAGACAAACATGGAGAGGGACAATGACTATGTTTTTGAGGAGGACACCCTAAGTGACAGCTCTAGGGAAAGGATCTTGTAGCAAATTGACAAAGGAAAAGGAAAGGTTACAAAGGAGGAGCTTGGTGATGATGTTGAGAGGGATTTTTAGCTTGAGGAGAATGATTCTGATGTGCCACCTCATCATACTCAGGTAATAGACCTAGATAGCCCTTCTTTTGATTAAAGAATGCTTTTGAAAGAACAAGAGGCTTACATTAACATGCTAGAGGAAAAGATAGCTCGAGGAAGATATATTATCAATTACCTAGAGTAGGAGAATAAGCAGTTAGAGGGTAAAAAAAGCCGAATGGAGATAGAGATGCTAAAAATTCAACGGCAAAACAACAAAGAGCATCTGGTTCCCTTGACTCCTATTGAACAAGAAGTGGAGCATGATAGAGAGATATGGCTTGAAAAGGTAATATCCACCGTGAGGGTCTTATGAATAAAGAAAATAGATACAACAAGATGCTAAGGCATATGGCACATCATTACTTGACCCGAAATAGAGTATGCAACAAGAGGATCATGCACCTTAAGGCAAGATTAAGGAGGGCCTTAAAAGGCAAAAAGAAGGATGAAAATTTCAACATTTTGGCTGATGTGACTTTAGCCCAACAAAGTAACCCATGATGCAGCTTTGAGCCAAAATTGGGCAAATTTTGAGACAATTTTATCATTTTCCAATTTTTGAATTAGGAACACAGAATATTCCGGCTGATGCGTAGTGCCAACGACGCTGCGCATTGAATTGGTGCATCATCTTGACAAATGGCTTATAGATTTGGATTCAACATAAAAAAATAAGCAAACAAAAAAATTTAATTAATTTTGGAGAAGATCTTGGCCACCAAAAGGGAAAAAAACACTCAAAAAATGCCCTGCCTGCCATATTTTGGACCCACAGGAAGTAGTATTGGGAGAATTCATTTTTGAAGGGGCAAGTCAATTCCAAATCAGGAAATTCAAGATGTGCCAGAAACCTAACAGGTAGTGCTTTCCAACAAGCTATATTGGGCCTAATTTTGATGAGTGGAAGGCCTCCAAAAGCATCCCTAAAGTGGCACTACGCACTAGGCTTAGGGCGCTATGCATCAGGTAATTTTTTGTCAATTTTGCCTAAAAGTCAAATTTCGCCTAGTTTCTTCAGCAGTTGGCTTCTTCTTCTTTTCTTGGTAAATTTTTCATGGTAAATGATGTAATATGATTTAAATGTTGATGAAAAACACTTGATGGGGTAGATACATGAAATCAAAAGTGGTTTTGAACTGAATGTATCAGTTTCCTTAGTTTTAGAGGCAAGCTCTTCCACTGCCTATTTTCTTGTTCCAAGTTTAGATGTTGTTGAAACCGCTCCTTGACCCATGGATTTGACCCCTGGCGACTAGCATGAGTTTTTTGATACCTATATTGTGTTTTCTGTTAGTCATTTGTAAAGGTTGGACACTTTTGGAAGTAGTGCACACATTCTATACTTGTATCAAGAGATTGGCAAGGAATAGTTATTCTTATGTGTTATATGTTTCAGAACATTTTCCATTCTTCTAAACTAAATGAATCAAGAGAAATAGGCACAATACATTGATAACAGTGCTTTGCCTTGGGAATGCATTTAGTTCTTAATGTTTTTAGCAGTTTGAAGAGGAATCATGGTCTCCACATGCCCTCCTCAGCCCCTCAGCAGTCTTAAACCAATCATCTCACTCGATTACTAGTGCATAAACACTTTTCTATCTCGCCCCACGGAACATCTCTGCATCCCTGATTTGATTTCCCGAACCTAAGCTGCTGGCTCCATTTGATCAAGCAACCAGACCTTCATAATCAAACAAAAAACCCTAGAACTACTATGCATAACCTAAAATCTATTCTTATTTCAGTCATCTCCACTGAGATTGACAAGGAGAGAGCCCTCTCCTGACCTGGTAGGGCTAGCTACCAGGTTAAGCGTGGATTGTGGTTATCCTAAGATTGCCTCTCTTCAGCCTGAGGTTGATCTAGGCTCTAACATAGTGGCGACCATACTGGGGAACATAGGGTTATGTTCCTCAAAAAAATGTATCAAGTTTAGATCTGATTGTTGATGGTGGACAACGATCAGACATAGGAAGGCTGAAATCATTCACCTAGCGACTCCAAATTAGTTTCGAGATCAGATCCAAGGACTCCACTAGAGGATGAACCCGACCTGTAGAAACATGAAGGGACAATATGGAAAGATTAGGTATTCAAGTTAGAATTTCATCCAAGACATTATGTTCTTTATTATAAATTATTTCTTATCTTTTCCCGAGAATGTCAAGAAGGCTTTACAAAGTATATTGTATTCGTGGAAAGATTCTAGATTTGCATTTGATTCTTTCCCTTTGAAGATTGTGGATACAAAATATGTGCATGCCTTTGATCTTTATCAAGGCCCTTCTTCTGAATTTTATGATGATCATCTTCAAACTGATGAGCCTTAAGAGACAAAGACTGATTCTACACCTTCTGTACATATTCCTATACCTTGTAAAATTCTAGATAGATACAAGCCTCTGATTTTACCTCCTATATCCCATGCTTTCCCTAAAAATCATTACCTATATCTACCAATATTTAATGGTGAATGTGACAACATCACTGCCAAGAGACATGTACTAAATTTTGAGTCTTATCTTGACCTTTTTGAAGTTGATGAAGAGGATTTCAGTATTAGGCGTTTTGCTCTTTCTTTGCAAGGCAAAGTCAAGAGTTGGTTCAAAACCCTGCGTGATGCGAGCATTTCAGATTTCTAGCAGTTCATCAAAGTTTTCCTCGACAAGTGGGCGCTCAGACAAAACCCTTTCTTGATTATAGAAGAGTTTAACCAGCTAAAAAGATTGCCAGGGGAGACATTACAACAATTTTCTGCCAGGTTTAACCAAGTCTATTTTTCAATGCCGATTAATGTAAGACCTCCTCCTAGATCTGCTCTCTTGCACTACCCGGACGCCTTTGATCTAGAAATGGAGTTTCAGCTGAGAGAAAGGAACCTTGCAACATTTGAAGAGATGAAAAACAATGCAGTAGATGTAGAGGCTAATTTGCTAATCATAAGGGCAAAGCTGAAGGAAGCAGAGATGAAGGACATAGATCCAGAGGAATCAACATATTTACAGGTAAAGCTTGACATTTTGGTAAGTGCAGTGGAAGAGATGATGCAAAGGATCACCACAAGGAATGAGTATAATGTTCAAGACCATGGCTCGCTGATTGAAGAGGAACAAGTTGCTGATCCAAAACATTTTCTTTATTATCCCAGCTGTCATAGACCTGATAATGATTGTTTTAAGATCATCTTGGAGAAGAGAGATCTGTTGATATGACATATATGCTTGATGATGTGATTTTTTACTAATGGTTTTACCTCAGTTTGATCAGTATGATGATGATTGTGTCCTCCAAACAGAAGCTAGTTTTGCAGATAAATAAGTAGATGGTTTGTGGAAGGAGGAAGTCCACTTTAAGCAGCTTGAATACAGTGACAACTAATGCATATCAGCTATGGAAGTGATGACTCCATGCCTGATGGATAAGGCTACTTGGTCTACATTGTCCTTGGCACCTCCAAGGAGCTACCATCACCCATTGATAAGTTGTTAGATCTGGACCTCTAGAGGGCTAATCCAATCCATTGTTCAAGATCTTCTCTTATCAAAGTGGTCTCAGGGTGTCAAATTCAAATTTTGTCATTCAGTGAGTCTTCAAGTAAAATTTGGTCACTAGGTATTAGGTCTCGGGTTGTTTTAACTCCTTCCAAAGTATTCCAAGTATTGGTACATGTCACCATTCAGCTTAGCGTACCATCATTCAAAAAGTTATCATTATCATTTCAATTTCCAATGGGTCATTTTACACCTTGTTCATGCTTCAGTTGTACTTGGGTAAGCCTCATTTCCCTCTCCTACGATTTTGAAGGTAATTTTTCTTGGATGGTAAAATCATCAACAAAACTTGTATCCTGATGCTCATACACCTTCCCCTATCCTTAATATACCTTCTTAAATTCTTCCCATCTCTTATATCCCTCAAATTCATCATTTTCCCACAAACCTTAGTTTATTGCTACAATTTGACAATTTTCTAGGCTAGGCCTGTGTTTTTCCCTTTTGGACCCCTTCCCCTCACTCAATATTTGAAATTCCACTTTCCCCTGATTCTTAACATCCCTCCCCACTTCCTAAAATTTTCTCAAGAATTTAGAGGCCCCTTATCCCCTTCGTTTCCCTTCATTTCCACAAATCCCCTATTCCACATCGGGATAGGTTTTGTTCAAATGATGTTTCTGAGAAAGAGAAGATGAATTTGACAAAAGTGAGAGAGGGTTTTGCCCATAATTGAACCAAGAAGAAAGAAATCTTTCAGTTTTTACATGGGTTTCATGGTTTGGGAGAAATGTTAAAAATATCGTTGCCTCAGGAGAGTTGCTACACCTCCGAAATGACCTTGGTAAAACCATTTTTCTCCTAGATTGAATGCCCAAATGACTCGCTTGATGAATCAAATGATAATTAGACACAAAGAGCTTTCCAAGGAGATATCATAAGCTTAATTTTGAGTTGAGGAAGACCTTCAAAATTTGATTGCAACAACTCTCTGCATTTAGGCAGCTGCCTTCTGCGCATTTTGACCAGTCTTGGGAGATTTGACTTTTGACAGGGAAAATGAACTCCAAATTGAAAAATTCAAGATGTTTTGGAAAGTAGACTTGACAAGATTTCAAATGAGCTATCACACACCAAATTTGGACACCAAGAACGCCTTCAAAGGTCATTTTCAAAAAGGCGCTGCACATCAGGGAGGCGTTGTGCATTAGAGCCAAACTTCCTTCGGAAAAATACAAGGGTGTTGCGCATCAGGGAGGCGCTGTGCATTGGGTTCAAGGCATTGTTCATTAACCTGTGAGGCTCCAAAACCACCAAATTTCATCTCCAATCACCCTAATTACTACATTTTCCTTCTAAACAAGTAAGTACACTCACTTTTGAGCTTAGATAGGGTTTTCATACTTGAGATATTTTTTTTGCCTCCTAAGACTCAAACCCTAGTTTGTCTTTCTACCTTATTGTTCACCATTACAAAATCTTGTCCTTGTCTCAATATTCCCATTTTCACTTGCCCTAAACCTACCCTTTAATCCTATCTCACTTCACTGATATTCCCTTCCCCCATTTCCCTATTAAAATTAACCCCTTTATCTAACCCTAAACTCCCTCACATCTAACCCTAGCTCCCTTATAAATCCCACTTACCCTCTTATTTCACTCCATCACTATTTCCCTTTTATAAATATCTTCATTCTCATCTTTCCCTAACCTAATTAAACACCATTAATCAAACCATCCCAAGAGAGACAAACATGGAGAGGGACAGTGACTATGATTTTAAGGAGGACACCCTAAGTGACAGCTCTAGGGAAGGGATATTGCAGCAGCTTGACAAAGGAAAAGGAAAGGTTATAGAGGAGGAGCTTGGTGACGATGTTGAGAGGGATTTTCAGCTTGAGGAGCATGATTATGATGTGCCACCTCATCATACTCAGGTAATAGACCTAGATAGCCCTTCTTTTGATCAAAGAATTCTTTTGAAATAACAGGAAGCTTACATTAACATGCTAGAGGACAAGATAGATCGAGGAAGATATATTATCAATTACCTAGAGCAGGAGAATAAGCAGTTAGAGGGTAAGCAAAGCCAAATGGAGTTAGAGATGCTAAAAATTCAACGGCAAAGCAACAAAGAGCATCCGGTTCCCTTGACTCCTATTGAACAAGAAGTGGAGCATGATAGAGAGATATGGCTTGAAAGGGTAAATATCCACCTTGAGGGCCTTCTGAAGAAAGCAAATAGAGACAAAAAGATGCGAAGGCATATGGCACATCATTATTTGACCTGAAATAGAGTATGCAACAAGAGGATGAAGCACCTTAAGGAAAAATTAAGGAGGGCCTTAAAAGGCAAAAGAAGGATGAAAAGCTCAACATTTTGGCTGATGTGACTTTAGCCCAAAAAAGTAACCCATGATGCAGCTTTGAGCCAAAATTGGGCAAATTTTGAGACAATTTTGTCATTTTCCAATTCTTGAATTAGAAACACAGAAAATTCTAGTTGTGGCACTGTGCATTGAATTGGTGCATCCTCATGACAAATGGCTTATAGATTTGGATTTATAATAAAAAAATAAGAAAACTCAGAAATTTTCATCAACTTTGGAGAAGATCTTGGCCACAAAAAGGGCAAAAAAGACTCAAAAAATGCCCTCTCCGCCACTTTTTGGACCCACAGGAAGCAGTCTTGGGAGAATTGATTTTTGAAGGGGAAAATCAACTCCAAATTAGGAAATTCAAGATGTTCCAAAAACTAGATAGGTTGGGCTTTCCAACAAGCTATATTGGGCCTGATTTAGATGAGTGGAAGGCCTCCCAAAGCTTCCCTAAAGTGGTGTTGTGCATCAGGCTCAGGGTGTTGCACATTAGGCAAATTTTTGTCAATTTTGCCTAAAAGTCAAATTTTGCCTAGTTTCTTCAGCAGTTGACTTCTTCTTCTTTTCTTGGTAAATTTTGCATGGTAAATAATGTAATATGATGTAAATATTTATGGAAAACACTTGATGGGGTGGATACATCAAATCAAAAGTGGTTTTGAACTGAATGTATCAGTTTCCTTAGTTTTAGAGGCAAGCTGATCCACTGCCTATTTTCTTGTTCCTGGTTTAGATGTTGTTGAAATAGCTCCTTGACTCATGGATTTGACCTCTAATCACCAGCATGAGTTGTTTTATGCCTATATTATGTTTTATCTTAGTCATTTGTAAAGGTTGGACTCTTTTGGAAGTGGTGCACACATTCTATACTTGTATCAGCAGATTGGAAAGGAATAACAGTGCTTTGCCTTGGGAATGCATTTAGTTCTTAATGTTTTCAGTAGTTTGAAGAGGATTCATGGTCTCCAAATGCCCTCCTTAGCCCCTCATCAGTATTAAACCAACCATCTCACTCGATTACTAGTGCATAAACACTTATCTATGTCGCCCCACAAAACATGTCTGCATCCCTGATTTGATTTCCTGAACCTAAGCTGATGGCTCCATTTGATCCAGCAACCAAACCTTCATAATCAAACAAAAAACCCTAGAGCTACTATACCTAGCCTAAAATCTATTCTTATTTTATTCATTTCCACTGAGATTGACAAGGAGAGAGCCCTCTCCCGACCTGGTAGGGCTAACTACCAGGTTAAGCGTGGTTTGTGGTTATCCTAAGATTGCCTCTCTTCAGCCTGAGGTTGATCTCGGCTCTAACATAATCATGAATTAAGAGCATTAAATATCTTTCACCTCTTAGAGATTGAGTTCTCATGGGTCTACAAATATATTTATGAATAAGTTCTAAAGGTTTTGTTGTTGAGTGCTCCTTGCCTTGAAATAAACTCTTGATTGTTTTCCAAATTGACATGACTTGCAAACAATATTTTTTGGTTTTGAAATTTTGGGCATATCTCGAACATCATCATTTACTCTTAGCTTGAAGAGCTAATAAAAAACAATGTGAACTAGTCTCATGTGGCATAACCATCTCTCATTTTTTTTCCCATGCAATAATTTTCTTTTCCTCCATCTAGTACATATACATTGCTTGAGGTTATAATTTCCTTCACATCAATTTTACCTAAATCTTCCTTTTTTACTTCACAACCATATGAAAACAATTGGACCTCATATCCTTGGTCACACATTTGGATAAAACTTAAGAGATTCTATTCAATGCCATCAACATATAGTATATTCTAAGCTTTGGTATTTTCCTTTTCCAAAACAAATGTCCCTTTTCCCATTATTATTGTTGGAGCATTATTACTAATGGTAACACTTACTCCTTTGTATTTATTTAGAGATATAGACTTTCTCTTATCTCCAAACATATGCTTTGAGCAACCATTATCAGTGTTTCATTGATTTCCTTGATTTTGAGCATATAACATGACTTTTCACTCTTCTTGTATTCCTTGCTTCTTTTTCCAAGTCTTTGTGGATTCTTCTTGCTTGTTTTGCTTAAAAGGCCTTATTGGAATATTTTTAAATTCACTTGATTTGCAACCATAGTTATTGCATTTGTAACATTCAACATAATCTAATAGAAGAGAAAATGAATTTTGATCACCTCCATAATAATTTATAAACTTTTTTCCTTCATAGTTACTCATTAGGGTTTTATAAGATCCTCTGCTTCTATATTTACTGTAGTCACTTCTTACATAAGATATGCAATCTATTTCCTTGTGACCCAAATTATTGCATGAAAAACTATGGCATTAAAATATATTTTGAAACCTAGATACGAGATGCTTCTTGGAGGCGCTATTATTTAGAATTCATTTAGGGTCTCAGCTTGTCTTTACTCCCTTGCCTAGTGCTGCTTCTTTTAATTTGTGGATTAGATCTTTGTTGGTCCTATCTTTCTTTCCCATTTAAATTTGCACCACTGATGGAATCATGTCTCTATTAATCCTTAGCTTAACTTTTTACTTTCTTTGCATTGTTTCTTGTTACTTTGTTTGCATTGTTGCTTGACCCTTTAAGCAAATTGACATAGATTTTAGGTTCTTCTTCTTCTGGTGTCTTGGATCTTGATTCTTCCTTGAACATATCATTATATTTTTAAAACAAATAATTTTTTTAATGAAATATGATATTTGGTTAAAGAGTAAATTATCCAAGATCATAGAACTTCTTCCAAACTTTAGTGGATCATTTTATTTTTCAAGATCATTTATCAAAGAAACAATATTAGCTTCTAGTTTCTCAAAATTTACCGCATTTTCTTCCAACTAGCTTACCACCACTTCATCTATTCTCCTTGCTTATTTAAATTATGTTTTAAGTATGGAATTTTTTTCTCATCTGCATCTATTTTATGTATAAATTCCTTTTTAGGTAGAAGCAATCTCCCTAGACCTAGTGGCTTAATCTAGAAACAACCAAGACATAAATACAATGTTTTCCTTAGAGATGTTTGAAATATGGAAGGAATACCTACTTGGAATATGATGTAAGCTTCATCCTTCTCTTGGCTTGTTAGCTCTAGCTCCAAATCCAGTTTCTATAAGTGGAACCTACAAATCATTTGAAACAAGCAAGAGAACCAAAACATATAAATAACATATACAAACAAATCTAAACAAGAATCCAAGGATTCATGTTCTACGTATGCATAAATAAGACATAAGTATAAGAGAAACAAGGCATTTTTGTATTAAAAAAAGCAAGGAAAGATTACAACACTTATAGGCCTTGACCTTGTAGATCTCTCCCAACTATCTTGTCCTTCCTTTGCCACAATAGTAAGCCTTCAATCACACGTCAAGCACATGGATGGATTATGTACTTCAAGACACAAATGAGCACCATAAGGGAATAATTTAGAGTCTCCAAAAGCCAACCAAGACTCTATGGGAGGTAGTGAATTTATAGGGTAAAATATGTGGTTTTTGATTTACCATTCTAGGGTTTAGATCCATGTAAGACGGAGGTAAGTTCTAGGAGATCAGAGATAAGACCTCAATAGTAGGAGTTCGAGATCTGATCCAATAGTAAATGGTCAGAACCGCTTCCGAAGCTTATATAAAGAGAAACTTCAAAATTAATTTTGTTTTTTTACTCATTTCTCACTATCATTGTGGTTTTTTGGAAAGCAACCTGCATTGGCCAACACAGTCTCTATGTGTGCAACCTGCGTCAGCACAATTTTACATGAAGGTAAGTGCGATGACCCACAAAATTAGGGTTTTTATCCAATGTAATCCATTATTCTTGTAACTTATGGAAATGGAATGTGTTTCACTTTGTAGGCGATGAATGTAAAGTGTTAATGGTTGATGATTTATATAGGTTCAATGCCATTTGTTTGACTATGACAAAATGACTTGTGACAAATTTCCCCCTAATGTATAAATTCAAAATTTGTGGCTAAGGACTAAAGTTATTTACCATGTGGAAAGTCTAGATCAAGATTCAACTGGTTGAGATCATCAATTAATTGTTACAATAAATTATCACCATGATATCACCATTGAGGTAGGCATACCCATACTCATCATATAAGCCATTTTACATGTATAGTGATCAAATTCACGTCCATTGATTACATATAGTGGACCCATGCTTGGATGAATTTATGTAAAATCATAACCATCATATTTTGTAGATCTTGTAACTTGTAATTGTAGCCCAGATGGATGAAGCTAGATCAGGGGTCTTCTACCTCCTCACTTGATAGTACAAGTCTATCCATGTGAATAGATGTGCTAGAGTTGAACATTGTAGACACCATTTGATTACCAACCAATGATGAAAGTCACTAATAGATGTGAGAGGAACCATCGATAATGATGATGGCTCTCAGGGTTCTAAAACACAATCTACGAGGTGTGAATAAATGAGTTGAAGTCAAACACCACACAAAATCTCTCAGTAGAAATCAAATTATGAGAACTTGATGTTGAAAGTGAGGAGACTTTCCATTAAGGTATGCAAGTTCCAAGGCATTGAAGGGAGCTTTTAATTCAAATTCATATATGATGTGTTGATGTCGATAGGAAGTGGTGTGTTGCAAAAGGGCCTTAATGTATCCCCCATTGTTATGTGGAATGTTATATCTTGTGGAAAAAAGTGAATCCCATAGATCTACTGGTGTGATCTAGAAACAACAAAAACAAAAAAGACCAGTGTTTTCCTTAAAGAAATTAGAAAATGGAGGAAAGACATATCTGGAGTCCAACAAAAGTCCTCCTCTTGTCCCTACTTATGAAATTTAGCTTTAGCTCCAATTACTATAAATGGAACCTACAAAACAATTACAAAAAGAAAGAGAACTACAAGATATACATAATATAGAATAATATCTCTAATGGAAATGAGTCAAGAGGGTATTGAAATACATAAGCATCAAATAGACACAAGTATAGGAAAATAAATATTTTCGTATTAATGAAATGTAGGAGAAGATTACAACCCTTTTTGTAGTTCTTGATAATGTAGATAGCTCCCACCAAAACATGTCCTTCCTTAGCCACAAAGTAAGCTTGCAATCGCAGCTCAAGGATGGTAATGGATCCTTAGGAAAAAGAAACAATATTAGGGCATCGCTAAGAGTCTCCAAAATCCAACCTAGACTTTATGGGAGGTAGTGAATTTATAAGGTAAATAGGGTAGTTTGGGATTTACCAATCTAGGACTTAGATCCACTTATGAGGGAAGATAAGCTCTAGGGATATGAGATAAGACCTCTAGGATAAGAGTTCAAGATATCAATGAATAGTAAATGGTTAAAAACACTTTAGAAGCTTCTAGAAAGAGAAGATTTGTAATTAATTTTTATTTTTCGTGAAATTCTAGAACCATTGCACCCGCGACAAAGGGAAACCTACAATGGTCAGTGCAAGTGCCTAGTTATGCAACATGCAACCATTTTAGGTGGCATAGAATATAGTGCGATAGGCCCAGAAATGATTGTTTAAGCCGTTAAACCCAAAATTCTTGGACTTTTTGGAGAAATAATGCTTGAGGGTGTGCAAAGGGATGATGACAAGGTGTTAAAGATATTGATTGATCCAATTGCCAGGCCATTTGAGTGAATGTGACAAAATGACATATAACACCCAACAACAACATGAAACAGGTATCAATATTTGTGACATAATGTAATGATTCACAGTTGGTTCAGGGGTGAGAGATATGAAAGAAGGTTTAAGGTATTGTAGCAGATATCAACTAAGGGTGGAATTATCTTCAACATAATGGTGACACTAATATGGAGTCGGAAACATTAACTCAAAGACCCATCATGAAGGCTTTCAATGAAGAAATTAATAGAAATTTTCTACTATTGATGAATTCGAACTAAAAAAAAAAAGAGATTAAAAATTTCCTCTACAATTATGTTGAATGGAAATCACAATTTGGAAACACATGCAATGACATGCAACCATCTAAACCACAAGAACACAATGATTTACAAGGGAACCCAACTAGGAAAAAAATGCTTCACTGCTTTTCATTAACCAGATGAGAATGAGAAACTATTCCAATGTCTTGCTTCAACTCTGAAGCACACCTTGCATTGTAAACCTATTCTCCTGCTGAATGTCCTTCTCTAGCCAACACTTATCCAATTCAAGGCTCCATTTTCCTCCTATTTCCTTGCACAATTAAGGAGAGATTGAGCTCCTAAACAATAGGGAAATTCCCTATTTCCTTGTGAAATTCCCAAGGAATATATCACCTGATAAATTTCCAAGCCTGTACATGCAACTAGTATACAATTGATCATTACAATGTGCCTTTTCCTCCACTCTAGCTAGGCAATTTGAATTCCATGCATGCCTGGGTTAGTTTTAGCTTATTAACTAGTTTAACTAAGAGATAATTTAGTTAACAATAGTTCTACTACTCAACTAATCTTCAATTGACTCAATTAATGACATGAGCTTAGTTAACTTAGTTGAAATGAAAATAATTGTACTAGACTATTAAATTTTAAGAATCACTACATGCACAACTCTACTCTAACCCTACAAACTCAAATTTGCTGATCTAAGTGAAAGGACCATGTCACTCAAGCTGGAATGGAATGTATTGTAGCATCATAATTCTCCTCTGCACACAATCCTGCAAGTGATGGTACTTGATATCAATGTGCTTGAACATGTCATGAAACACTGGATTCTCTGAGAGTTTATACAACTATGATTATCACAATGAATCACTGTCGGATCCACCTCCTGACTGAAATGAACCATAAGTATTTTCCCCATCCATATGACCTCACATGTTGCTTGAATTGAAAACATGTATTCAACCTTTGCTGAGATGAGTGCCACAAACCTTTGTTTCCTGCTATACCAAGAAATAGTTGCAAACCCAACATTGAAGATATAACTTGAAGTACTTTTCCTCTCTTATGGACTCCTTGCCTAATCTGCATCATTGAAGCCTTGGATCTTCACTCCCTCTATCCTGTTGTACCATAACCCATACTTGGTTGTGCCTCTGAGGTATCATAACACATGCTTTGATGCCTTCCAATATAGCTCAGTAGGCTTCACCATGGATTGAATCAATTGATTAACTGCATAGCATATGTCGGTCCTTGTGTTCACTAGATACATCAAGGATCCCATAAGCTTCATGTAGATGGAAACATCTACTTCCTCTCCTGAAAAGGCATTCTCCTTCCTCCAGTTTGTAACTAGAGGTGTTTCCATAGGCTTGTAGTTATCCATATGAAATCTCTAAATTATTTCAAAGGAATACTTCACTTGACTCACAAACAACTCACCATCACCCTACCATACTTCCATCCCAAGGAAGTAATTCATCAAGCCCATGTCTTTCATCTCGAATTCTATTGCAAGCTCCTCCTTGCAAGAGTGGATCAACTGCTCATCCCCTATGTTCACACCTAATCCTATGCGATTGGGTGAATTTGGAATGTGAACAGTCATCAAGAAGATGAACTGAGCAGTCACATTCTTGTATATAACAATAGCTACCTAATGAAATAAACGAATCAGTTTTTCTGCCAAGTCTGGAGTTACTCCTAGCCTGACATGGTATCAGAGCCAGCTCCTTTTTAGCTCTCATGCTCCTTGTAACTCCTCTGTCTGCTCTCCTTATACTTGCGTTTCTCCTCCAGAGCTGCTCCTAACATTACCTACGCTCTGCCCAGCCATGATTGAAGACTGAAACTTCAGTAACGCTCTGCCCAACCATGATTGAAGACTGAAATTTCAGTAACTGCGTTATTCCACAAACGGAAGTATGGTGAACATTTGAGATTCTTCAAACTGAGGCTGCGTGAATGGTGGAAGGAGCCATTTCATTTTTCTGAAAAGAAAAAAAATAGTAAAACTTTCAGGTATCAAAGAGTTTGAATTGTTGTGTACGTAGGTGTTAAATTAATGTTTATTTGAAACGTTGAACTGCGTTGCATATGCTTGTGTATTAAACTGTATTGAACGTTGAATGTATTAACGATGTATTGTGTTGCATATGTTGGTGTATTAAACTGTATTGAATGTTGAATGTATTAACGCTATATTGTGTTGCATATGCTGGTGTATTAAACTGTATTGAACGTTGAATGTATTAATGCTATATGAAGACTTTGATCATCTGAGGCGCCTCTGAACACTGCATTGCTAACAAAACCCAGACTCGAATTTTCCAAATTCTGAGTCTCAGTTACAGGCAAATCACACAAGTAAATTGTAGTTGATATTTCGTCGAATAGCATGGGCATGAGATCAAACCCGTAACCTGTTGCAAGCTGTGTAGCTTCGAGCTTCACGTCCTTGACACTATCAATGCTCTTATTAGCCCCTCTGTCCACGACCCACAACTGCAAGGATATGATCAAAGCGCTATTTTCTTTCTGCTACTAGCCTGAGTCTTAGTGCATGGTATCAGTAACAAATACGCAATGATGGCGTACTGATGGTGGAGTAGTTTCAATGTTTCAATGTTTCAATGAAATCTCAACCGATTTCAATGTTTCAATGAAATCTCAACCGAATTCCAAAGGCTTTATATTCGTTGGGCGTTCCTCCTTTTTGGTATTACTTTGCTCCATATTGCCTTTATATAATGGAATAGCATATACTGAACTAAAAAAGGGTTATATGCACTGACATAGCTTATACAGAATTAAAAAAAAAGGGTTATATGCAGTGAAAATTTTATGATAGTGATAACATTCCTTTTTAGCAGTAGAAGTTCTTTTTCTCCATAAGAGCAAATTTTTTTGCCTTTGTTGGAGGGTTATCAGCATTCCTTTTTAGCAGCAGAAGTTTTTTTTCTCCACAAGAGATTTTTTTTTTTTTTTTCCATCAGAAGTATTAGTCTATCAGCAAAAGTATTTTTTCTATCAGCAGAAGTATTTTTTACAGAATGCATTCAATCATCTCTATGGTAGGAATAGTTCTCACTGGCAAGTAGAACTATCCTGATTGGTCCCGGATGATACAACACACCCTCATCTTCAATGAGTTGTGGAATGGAGTGTGTGTCAGAGAAGGAGACAGTGACCCAGAAAAGCCTACCTCAGACAAACAGCTCGCCATTTGGGAAAACAAGAACAACAAAGCTTATGCATTAATCACAACAACTGTAAATAAGGAGGTGAGTCACCACATTTCATCATATTCAACTGCCTTTGAAGCTTTACAAAAGCTGAAAGAACTCTATGACTCACATTCTGCACTTGAAGTCGTCCAACTTATGATTAAACTCTTCACTCTTGAACTGCAAAATAATGATCCTCTTGCTCTTGCATCTGAAATAAAGTCTATAATGCATGATATAAAATCCACTAAAGTTGAGCTGGATATCTCTCTTATTTCTTTTCTCAAGGCACTGTATCCTACATACTCCAATTATCTTGAGTCTTTGCAAGCAAATGGAAATCTCAAGGATATAACCTTTGACTCTCTTGTGAAAAAGTTTGCTGAAAGAGAAAAAGCCTTTGGAAAGAAGACAGTCCCTGAATCTTCTGAAGAGACTGTATGCCTGGCTAATAAAGAAAAGTATCTTGCTCAAGATTCTACAAGAGGAAGAGGTACGAAGAGGAAGAGGAAGATATTTTAGAGGTGGGGGGGCAGACATTGTCAAGGAGAAAAGGCAGATTTACATTGTATTCGCTGCAAAAGAAATGGATCGCATGATGCCTCTACATGCAAGCTACCATGGGACAAAATTGAGCAGAGAAGAAAACAACAGAAAGGTAAAACTGATGATATAGACAAAGGTAAAGGACCTGAATCTGCTCACTATGTTGAGGCACAATGTAACATTGGAGTAAATGAAGATTTGTTTAATACTTCACTTTCTTCCTGGAAAAATGATTGGCTGCTTGATTCAGGAGCAACCTGTCACATGACTAATAGAAAAGATTTTTTTGAAGATTTCACTGACAATATTGATGGAGTAGTATACTTTGCAGCTCAGTCAAAAATCAAGCCATCAGGGCTTGGCACAATCAGGCTTAAATCGCCTGGTCTCTCAGACTTTCTTCTGGATCATGTTCTATATCTCCCACAGCTCAAGAGAAACTTGTTGTCCTTTGTCCACATCCGCCAGCAAGGTCACTCCATTCATATGTTTGATGGCAAGCTTGAGGTAAGAAAATCATCTGATCACTTACTTGTCATGAAGGGAATAGAAGAAGAAAGACTTTTCAAACTGCAAGGAACATCTGCTCATGCACAACATTTCTCATATATTTCTCATCATGAAGAAGGTAAACTTCCATCAAGTTTATTATGGCATGCTAGATTTGGACATTTAAACTATGACAGTCTCCGTTTATTGAAGAAAAATGGTGTTGCTGGTTTGCCTACGATTCCTAGAAAACTTAAGCAATGTGATGCTTGCATTCTAGGAAAGCATAGCAAATAGTCCTTTCATGACTCACATTCAAGAGCACATAGGAAGCTTGAACTTATTCATTCAGATTTATGTGGTCCAATGCCTGTTTCTTCTGCAAATGGAAATAAATTTATCATGACATTTATTGATGACTACACCAGAATGCGTTGGGTTTATTTATTGAAGAACAAATCTGATGCTTTCCTAACATTCAAGAACTTTCATAAATGGATTGAAAATGATGCACAATCTCATATTGGGTCTATTTGCACTGATAATGGAAAAGAATATACATCAAATGAATTTGAACACTATCTTCACCAACATGGGATTAAACATCAAACAACTGTGCCTTATAATCCCCAACAGAATGGTGTAGCTGAAAGAATGAATAGAACAATCCTGAATATGGTACGATCCATGATTTTTTTCAAAAATGTAAAGATAATGTTTTGGGTTGATGTTGTTCTATGTGCTGCATATGTAAAGAATAGATGTCCATCTAGTGCTATAAGAAACAAGACTCCTTATGAATTGTGGTATTGACATGTTCCTTCGGTAAAACATCTCAGGATTTTTGGTTCCACCTGTTATACTTTGATACCAAAGGTACATAGAAAAAAAATTGGTGCTAGAAGGTTTAAGTGTATCTTCCTGGGGTATTCAAACACCTCCAAAGCATACCGCCTCTATGATGAAGAAAATAAAAAGTTTGTTATATCTAGAGATGTAATTTTTCTCGAATCATCCAAAACTGACAATGTTGTTGAGCGGAAACTTGATCGCTTGGATAGATTCGAAAAAATGAAATCATTTCAAGAATTTGAGAATCAAATTCCACATCTTGAAGGGGGGATTCCTATACTAGATCAACATGTGGAATCTTCTTCTAAAGAATACTCTCCCCCGACTGAAACTCCAACAAAGGATTATGCTTTAAGTGATGTAATTGATAGAATTGGGAGACTCAATCTTGATTCACTCCCAACTCAATCAACAGAGCAGCCTGGACCATCTCAGAAAGGTCCCCCAAAGTGGCTGACAAAGACACTTGAAAGTGTTCATCCTGATGAAATTGGAAAAACAGGAACAAGAAATGCAAATCGACAAAATGGAGGTGATGTAGATGACTCTAATTCACCTATTGATATGGATGTTTCTTATGATTGTGAATTGAACTTGTCTACAGATTTTGAACCAACTTCCTTTAAAGAAGCTGCTTCTCATGATGAATGGAAAGAAGCAATTCAAAAGGAGTATGATGCCCTCATAAAGAACGACACTTGGAAGCTGGTTG
Source organism: Pinus taeda (assembly GCA_000404065.3). Taxonomy (NCBI): domain Eukaryota; kingdom Viridiplantae; phylum Streptophyta; class Pinopsida; order Pinales; family Pinaceae; genus Pinus; species Pinus taeda. The sequence continues at coordinate 9,324 of APFE030841927.1, read as the reverse complement.
ATCCTCCATTTGGAACCAAACCAATTGGCTGCAAGTGGGTCTACAAGAACAAGTACAAAGCTGATGGCTCACTTGACAAGCACAAAGCTAGGCTTGTGGAAAAAGGGTTTGCACAGAAGGAAGGTCGATTATGAAGAAACTTTTTCCCCCACAACAAAATGGGCCACCATCCGGACACTCTTTTCACTAGCAGCTCAGAACGGTTGGAAAGTCCATCAAATGGATGTAAAACTGCCTTCTTAAATGGAGATCTAAAAGAAAATGTTTTTATGTCTCAGCCTGAAGGATTTGCTGTGAAAGGACATGAACATAAAGTATGCAAACTTGTGAAGTCCTTGTATGGCCTCAAACATGCACCACGAGCCTGGTATGAAAAGCTAACTGAGCATCTTCTGAAACTCAACTTCAATCATTTTGATCTTGATGATGCAACTTTATTTGTCAAGAAAGTTGGCAAAACAGTTGTATATCTTGTGGTATATGTAGATGATCCTTTAATGACAGGGAACAATGAAAGCTATATTGCATCCATAAAGAAAGAATTAGGAAAAAGTTTTGAAATGACCGATTTGGGCTATGTTCATTACTATCTTGGCATTGAAGTAACCCAACATCTAAAATCCATATTTCTTTCTCAAAAGAAATACATTGGAGATTTGTTAAACAGATTTGGCATGACATAGTGCAATCCTCTTTCTACTCCAATGGAACAAAACTTAAAGCTCACATCTATTGAAGGAAAGGACTTTGAGGATGCAACAAAGTATAGACAGCTTATAGGAAGTCTCATCTACCTAACTACTACCAGACCAGACATTTCATTTGCTGTTGGAATCCTCTCCAGGTTTATGCAAAAGCCTTGTGAGGGACATTGGTCTGCTGCAAAAAGAGTTCTAAGGTACTTGAAGGGAACTCAAGACCTTGGAATCAAGTATACACAGGTAGACGACTTCAGCTTGATTGGATACTCTGATTCAGACTTCGATGGAGACAAAGAAACTGGAGTATCTACTTCAGGATATGCTATGAGTCTTGGATCAGGAGCTGTCTCTTGGAGATCACGCAAATAATCAGTTCCAGCAGATTCCACAACAGAAGCAGAATACATGGCAGCCGCTGAAGCAACGAAAGAAATTGTGTGGCTCAAGAAAATTCTTGAAGATTTGCAGGTAAAACAAGTACAATCAACTCCACTCATGATTGACAACACCTCTGCAATAAAGTTGGCCAAGAACCCAAAGTTCCATGATTGTACAAAGCACATCAATACTAAATATCATCTGATCCGACATCATGTTGAGGCCAAAACAATCCATCTTCGTCATTGTTCCACAAATGAGCAAATTGCAGACATCTTCACCAAAGCACTTGGAAGAGAAAAGCTTGAAAGATTTAGAACGATGCTTGGACTCACCAACATCCCTTCAGATTAAGGGGGGGAATGTTGACACCTAATCCTCAGTAATTGGGGGAATTGAATGTGAACAGTCATCAAGAAGATGAACTGAACGATCACATTCATGTATATAATAGATAGTTGGCTAATTGAATAAACGAATCAGTTTTCTGGAGTTACTCCTGGCTTGACAAATAAAATAATACTTATGAATTTCCTTTCTTCTCGTGAGAAAGGAGGAATGGAAGGGGTTGGTTGTTTTTTTGTTGGATTTTTGGCTAGTCGTGGGAGAAGGAGTAACGAACTCGATAGGAAGTGTAGTATTGTTAAGCATAAAGGAGTTCTTGAGCTGGTGTTAGACCACAGGAACCCCTTATACTTATACTGCTAAATTAGAAAATATCCTTGAACTGGAATATCAACCTTGAGGTTTAAAGGCAATATCTTGATATTCTATTTGGAGCAAGGAGCTTGGGGGAGAGTCTAGACATTATTGCCCACTCAAAGTTGGAAGGGAGGTCTTCCACACATAATATAATAGAAGAAAAATAGAGAAACAAATAAATGATCTACAACTTTATTGTTCTTTTATTTAGATGTTGAAATAAATTCTTGAGTATTGGGATGTGATATATTTATGTTAATGTGCCAAGAACATGCAGAACTCTTAAAATTATATATAAATATTCTTGGGTGAAATTAGAGTTTTCTAGTTAAAAGTTACATTGCTAGAAAGTCTATTGTAATAGAAAAATAAGATTCTTTTATAGAAGATTCTAGGACTCGAATATGCAAGAGTATACATGTTTGTTATTCAAAATATTTGGTAATGAATCTAATGAATGATTTCTTAGAAAGGGTGTTTTTGTGTTATACATGTTTGTTATTCAAAATATTTGGTAATGAATCTAATGAATGATTTCTTAGAAAGGGTGTTTTTGTGTTATCTATCACCTGTCGTAGTTGAATAAAAATACGTTGGTTAGTCTCCACACAAGAGTCTATGACTCAATCACAGATGGTCCAGCATCTAAACAATGAAAATAACACCAAAGACTCAGGGACTAAGTCCTGGAAACCCAGAACCTGCCTTCAACAAATTTTCACGGTTAAATTACCAATGTTATAGTTTATTTTTCTTAGCATATCCTCCCAGATTAATTGAGGACTATAATTCATATCTAAGAAATACAAATTGCAAGACTTAAACTCATAGAACTACCTTAAAATTGTAACTGGTTAAGTAGTGTAGGAACGAGTTTAGTCTTGAGAAAACAGAAACTAAATAGTGGCTAGAATTGGTTTGATTTCAACCAATTAAGGTTATGGACTTTGAACAATAAACATTCTAGAAGAAACATGGTAGAATAAGAATATGCTCACACTTGTCTAACGGGAATAAAGGCTAATCAACAATAGTTCAAAAGTATATACATACTCATTAACATTTGGAATACATAAAAGAAAGAATCATTCTATTAAACGAAAGATAGTGGCATTATACAATCACTTTTGTTAGAATAATGTTTACGTTATTAACCAAATGCATGAATTAGCTTACATCCAAACCATATTCATGTTCCAACAAATCCAATACCTAATTAATGACTCTTGACGTACATTAAAATCTCACTTTAAAACCAATTTGGAGACCTTGGTCGTGCCTCGGCCTCCCTAAACTTATAAGATATATGTTGCACATAAAAACCAGAACCCTAGATTCAATACACCAAAAGAGAAAAAACCCAAAACTAGAATGAGAGTAAGTATAACCCGAAAGAAAGAAAAGATTAGGTCAGTTTCTCGAGTCCATTAACTTTCCAATCTAGCCAGGACTGTAATGACAGATGAATGCAGAGAGGGTCGACAAGAGAATTGGCCTACAACAGAACCCAAGTTAGGGTTAGTTCACGAGCCAAAGGAATAACAATAAATTTATGTAAAACATGGAAAAGGGGGTTCAGAACCCACGTGTATAAATTGTAGTTGAAGTTACAAACCTGTCAAGATAAATCCAGAAGGTTCAAAAATAAATTTTAACCACATTTGCAAGCATGGTAGTAGGGAATCCACTTGGGTATAGGGGTTACCTGTTCCAGGACAAAGAAGATGGCCGGGTTGAGTCCAAAACCATAATTCTCCATAGTAACCCTAAGACTGAGTTACTTGAATGAAAAGGAATGGATCAAAACCATAAGTTAACCTTTGTTATGCTCTCAAACTTATCAAACACACGACAATAACCTTACCACCTTTTGCAAGAACGATTTACAACAATCTACTTGGTAAGTAAAGTCGAATAGACACAGAGTGGTTGCAGAACCATGTTACCAGACTCTGTAGGAGGCAAATGACAAATATTTCGGGCAAGCGAAGAGTTACATGAACTGACCAGTATGAGGTAGAAGAGAAAATTTTAAGGATGGAAAAACATTGCCGAATCTCCCTAGTCCCTAATATACAAAATATAAAATATTTAGTGATATATTTGTAAAATTATTCAAATTTAATATGATTTTATATATAATATTTATATAATGTTGGCAATTTTAAACTAAAATAATTTTATATTATAAAAATTTTGGTGAATCATTTTTATAAAAAATAGAAATTAGCAAATCTTCAAACCTGTAAAACACTAAAACAAAATATTCTATATATATTCAAACCAATGAAACATTACCAAAATTGTGGAAATTTCTTATTTACTACACATGTTTAAACAGTAGCACAAAAATAAACAGTAGCACAAAAATAAAAGATAAGATTGACATAAAGAAAGAACATTCCTCTAATGTGAATCAATATTCAAACATATTTGACTTATTCAACGTATTTAAATAAATCCTTACACGTATTATGCACATGCAAACTACTGTTAAATGCATTTAAAAGAGTCAATGCATTGAATGGAACCCTTCCGAGGAAAATGCATATATTCAAGAGAGGAAGAACTTCATATAAAACGACCAGGTTAGGAAGAAATTAAAATAAAATGACAAAAAATAAGCCAGACACAGAAATCATGGACAGGTTGGAACCAATCTACGTAATCTAGCACGTCATTGTTTCGGAGAATATTATATATGTCTGCCAAGTTTAATGAAAGCTAAATTAGCCTGATTGATGACCCCTGAGTCTGAATCTGAAAGACAACGAGGCTCTTTTCATGTGGAGACAACGAGGCTCTTAAACGCAACAATTTGAAAGAAGAAACAAGTAAATGAAATGCATGAAGGAGAAATCCAAATCAATTAATGAAATGTGTGAACGGAAAGGAAGTCATAAAGCATAAAATTTACTTTTCTAATCTTAACTAAAATTTTAAATCAAATTCTAACGGCATAAAGTTTGGTAAAAATTATATAAAATGCACCAAGCCAACTATTAATTGATTAGCCTAGTGCATGCATGGCTCTCATCTTGACTCCTGGGAAGAAGAAAGTGCATTTCCCGTAAAGCTTTGGGCATTGGGTTTATGGATGAAACATAAATGTTGTTGTGTTAATGAGCAGACCCAATGCAGATATACTATCTGTCCTCACGTTTTTCCAATAGATATTCACCTTTGAGGATAGATTTCCAATGTACGCTTCGTGTATTCCCAAATGAAGCTTCTTGTATTCCCAAATCAAGTTAACACAACACACCTCCACGACAAATTCTCGCGCTCAGATCTTTTTTCTTGCCACTGCGAGTCAAATTCTTGTCGATGAGAGCTTTCTTCTTGCTACAGGTAACCCTAAACCACTCTGCTTGAATGTATGATCTTATTCCAGGTGAATTAACACATCAAACGATGAAACGTGGAACAGAATGCTAACGGGATAGAGTGAAGGATTACTTGGTTCCAATTGTAATTGAAAATTCTGCTTTCTCTTGATGAAACCAGTTAGAAATATTAAAAGTACTATAAATGAAAATCCAGTGACCATTTTTATGGAATACAGACATAAATACCCGCAGCTACCATATTTTCTCCGATACATTCATTCCCAATTCCCATTACCTTTATGGATAAACGATAAATGATCCTAGTGTCAACTGACTTTTACACAAGAATACAAATAAATATAATAAAAACTCCAGATCGGCTTCTTAACTTGCATTGGATGTACACCCGAAGAAATCTAAAAAATATATCAATCAGTGTATAGTTCAAGATTGTAGCACTCATGGTATGTAGCAAGTTGCTCTTTACTGCATTGAGCTTTGAAATTCTGCCTCTCATAATGTGTAAATGTCGCAGGGTGCTTAGCACTGCCTATGTTGTAATATTTTTTTATAGGTGGAAATGGACAGAATTTACCCATGTTATTCACCATGGTATTTGTTTATGGGATTTTCTTATGGTATTTCGAGGGAAAATAATAAAATAAGATTTCTAGAGAGTCCATCAAGCCTATTAAAGGGGATAGGAGCTAGGGCTTTGGAGCATCCTCAGCTGCCTCTCTATTTTGTATTTGTTGAGAACTTGGAGAGACCACTTCTACTTTGATTCAAGGGACAAAAACTCTGTGGGTGTAATCTATTTGGTGGATCCATTGAGGGTTCACATTTGTGCTTCACTGTCTTTATTTTCTTGTGCACTGAGCAATAGTGTATGTAGAGGCATGGGATCCATTATTTTGCTTGTATTTGGGCATGTCTCGTTTTCTAAGTATTAATTGAAATAAAGGTTGCATTTTTCCAGATCCCTTTGTGTTTAGTGTTTTGTTGAAAGTATATTTATTAGAACACCTAAATGTGTGAGATATGGTGATTATTTAGTTGCTTAGTATATTACAGTGGTATCAGAGCTGTGTTTCCTACCAACTTGAAAACTTTTGTTAGCATAGCAGGATTGAGAATCCTTGCCATAACTTAAGTTGGATTTCTTTTCACCCTAACTGACATTTCCCGCTTTGGTGGTACCATATATCACCCTAGATGGTCTTATTCTTTTTCCATCTAATCAATTTAGTGGAAGAGATTTAGTTGAGGTGAAGGGTTTTGAGGGGTTAAAATCTTGGTTGCCATGAATGTTGGCTAAGGTAATGAGGCTGCTCACGGGGAGTTTGGTGTGGTTCGTTGGCATAGATTGTTGTCTAAGGTTGTGAGGAAAAATGGATATATCATGCAAGAAACACATAAAACAGGGTTTTGAGGGTCGTTGGGGTCATACAAATTTTATGCGGACGATTGTCAGACATAAAGGCCGAGAGAAATTGTTTTCCATTGATTAGTGGTATGTTGTGATCTGCCAGAAATGGAATGATTGTCAACGTCGTTGTATATGGGCCTTCTCGTTTTTATTGACAGGAAACTGGTTTCTGGTGAAATGGGTTGAGAATTTCTGATTATTCCAAACAAAAATGAACAGAGGGAAAATGCACTGTTTTTTAACACAGAGAAGCTAAAATTGTTTTTTGAAGAAAATTTTTTTTCACACACATAAAAAAAGACTATGTATTCATTAATAAAACTGTGGTTACAAGATTCTTCCTCTACTAGAGGGATTACAACCAGAGACTGCGTCTGATGCAGTTCCCAAAAAATTACTCTGTCTCTTCAAAAAGATTAACGTGTCTCAGCTTACAAATTTTCACACTGCTGTGTAAAAGAAAAACTTTTCATTTGCGCGCTGCTGCTACTCTCATTACATTGCATATAACATTGCAGTCCAGAACAAAACATAAAAACATTCATGCTGCTCCGTAAATTTACACAGCTGAAAGAAAATATCCTCTTACATTTGCTGTGGTGAGTTTTTCCCCATTACATATTCTACTACAAAAAAAACATAACATAACCCTTTTGACCCTTTTGACTAGTGTCATGTAAAACAAAATTACATCCGTGAATTTAAAACAAAATAAATGCTTTACCTACCATTTACAACCACGATACATTTCATTAATTATTTCAGTATGGTGATATGCTTATTTTGTTTTAACCATATTGCACGGAAAAAATCAGGGACAGGTAGAGTGAAGTACCCTCACTCTCATGAGCTACCAACCATTGATCTTGCCCTCAAAAATCGGACGGCTGACGCAAATACCCGGAGGTCCTTGCCTGCTGAACTTTATGCGCCGAGGAATGGTGGCTTTGGAAAGGACTACCGATACACGTGTCCATCATTGTAGATGCTCGCGGCCTCTCCAAGAAATACCATTGTCTGGCAAAGAGTGGTGCGGGGAAATCAGGCGGTTTTGCTAAACGACGCTGTAATTGGAATTATAATTTCAACACTCTCCTTTAATTTCAACTGTTGGGTTATCAATCATACCCAGACATTTCCTCAAAAAATCAAAACTTTTCTATCCCAATGGTTTGGTCAGAATGTCTGCAACCTGCTCCTGAGTTTTGCAGTGTTGTAAAACAATTTCTCCATTGTTTACCAATTTCCTGATGTAATGAAACTTTGTGTCAATGTGTTTCGTTTTCTTATAAAACACAAAATTCTTGGATAATGCAATAGCTGAGCTATTGTCACAAAAAATCACAGTTCCTTTTGTTTGCTCTTGGCATAAGCTCCTTAACATCCTTCTCATCCAAACTGCCTGACAAGTTGCTGCTGTAGCTGCCACATATTCTGCCTCTGTTGTAGACAACACTACAATAGGCTGTTTTTTAGAATCCCATGAAATGGCTCCTGAACCCATGTGAAAAACATAACTGAATGTGCTTTTTCGATCATCTACACTTCCAGCCCAATCAGTATCAGTGTATCCAATTAAATCTGAACATTTGGAAGTAGTATATAAAATGTCAAACCTTTTAGTACCTTTAACATACCTCAGAATCCTTTTTGCTGCTTGCCAATGTGCTTCTTTTGGCCTCCCCATGAATCTGGAAATTAAGCTAACAACATGCATTATATCTGGCCAAGTTGCAGTCTAATGCATGAGGCTGCCAACTATTCTCTTGTACAAACTAGGATCAAAATCCTTGTTGCTGTCCTCTTTGCTGAGTTTTAATACCATCACTGTGGGAGTGATTGTTTCCTTGCTCTCCTGTGAAAATAACATCGTCAACATATAACACAACAATTAGTATTTTACCATCCTTTTCTTTGATGTAGAGGGTGGGTTCTCCCTCACATTTTTTAAATCCATTTCCAATAGATCAAAATCTATCCTATTGTACCACGATCTTGGTGCTTGCTTCAACCCATAAAGAGCTTTCTTCAATATGCACACTTTGTGCTCTTGGCCTTTCTTTTCATATCCTAGAGGTTGTTCAATCTAAACCTCTTCCATTAACACTCCATTTAGGAATGCTGACTTCATGTCCATTTAGTAAACTTTCCACTTGTTTTGTGCTGCTATGGACAACAATGCTCTCACGGTTTCCGTTCTAGCAATCGGTACGAAGGTTTCCTCATAGTCTCTCCCATACTGCTACTTATATCCTTTGACAACAAGTCTTGCCTTGTGTCTTTCTATTTTTCCTTCAGCATTACTCTTGGTCTTGTAGACCCATTTAACTCCAATTACTTCTTTTCCTTTTGGTAGTTCAACTAAATCCCATGTCTTGTTTCTTTCTATGGCATTGATCTCCTCATCCATAGCTTCTATCCATTTCCTATATTTAATTGCTTCTTCAAAATGAACAGGGTCATCAACATGACAATATAAAGCAAACAAAGAGTTCATACCTTCATTTGTTGCCTCTTCTTCATAAATGTCACTTAAATTTCTGAACTTCTTACCTCTTTCATTTGGGGTACAAGTGCTTGAAGAAGCACTTGAATTTCCTCCTTGTGGTGTGCTTGGAGAAGCACTTCCATTTCTCCTCAAGGGTGTCTCTTGCTGCCCTTGTGTTGGTGCTGCTATTTGGGGATGTATTTCAGCCATCTCCTCATCATCTTCATCATGTGACAAAGAGTTTTTAACATTCATTATTTTCTCTATGCTTCCATCCCAAGCTTCCTCCTCAATGAA
>APFE030841915.1:0-13112 GCA_000404065.3 Pinus taeda | reverse complement strand
CTCTCGATTCTGAGATCAACGTGATCAAGACGGCGAGGATCATTAATGTCGTATACAAAATTCTTAGAAAACCTCACAGTGGACACCAAATGGTCAACTTCAATTCTGGGCATTTGGATTGCTGTACCCACTGTTGCACTTTGTGGAGCAGGAGGAATAATAGTTCGATTCACCTCACCATCTGCTTCCAAAGCTCTCATAGCATCGAGAATCCGCTCTCTCAGATATACGTTACGGGTATTTGCAGCCATGTTTCCAAATGAACTAACTCGAATATACAAGAATCTCCCGCACTCTCGAATCTACCTATACCCTTCTCTGGATTCAACTCGTCTTCTTAGATATCTTTAAGATGAAATGATAAGGACATTAATTTCGAAAGTGCATGTGTCTAAATAGTGTTCACGGTTGGGTTAGGGTTATGATGGTTTGGATAGCCGACCATGTTGCATGTCGAGTTCACTTAATGCATTTTTATCAAATATATAATTATAATAAAAGGTTAGTTAATGTAATTCTTAAAAAAAATATGTAATTCATTAAAAATAAAATTTATGATCTATCAAAATTTTAAGATGACACTCCAGCATGGTTGTACTTTTAAGAAACCTTTAGATGGACACGTATAAAATTGTTTATAATTACCTATTACTAAAATGTAATATATAAAATAAATATTATATGTAAAGTAATATATGGAGATAAATAGAAAGCTTTATTTAAATATGTTAAAAAAATAAGTGGAGTTGTGTTCATGGTAGGGATGTATAGATAACCATAGATTATTTAAAATAAAATTGTTTCATATCTACATTTATATGGCCTTTGGAAGGAAGTGGTGAGATCTTGGGTTCCAATCTTATACTACCTCCGAGGTTGAGAGGTGAATAATGGACATGTCAAATAGAAAATGAGAGAGTCCTACCAAGCTTCAAAAAAAAATGTTCCATATCTACTTAATGGATATTAATAAACATCTATGCAAGTGCAAAATGACCAAATCTAACAAATCCTTACTTGTAAATAATGATCATGATTGTTGTGGCTTATGCCAAAAACTTCAAAGCTTAAGAGCCTCTAGATGATAGCTTTTTGGATGAGTTTATGGAGATTTTTGAAGAGTAACTAATAGGCATGCTATGATTATTGAGATAATGATAGAACGGTAATTAAAGTGGATGTGACATTATCATTAAATTCATAATAAATCCTCAAAGGATTTGACATGTCAAATCAAAACTTAAGGTTTATTGGAGGGAAATGCTCTGTGATAAAACAAGATATCTAAAACAAGAAAGTAGTGAGCACCATTGAATTATATTGCAAAAAGTAGAATATTAGACACACAAGATATTTAAAACCAGAAAGTAATGAATATCATTAAATGAATATTGTAAAGTAGTAAATTAGAGAGACATATGGTATTGTCATTTTCTATGCATTCATAATTCTTCTCAGATTGCATTTCCATAGAATTACTCAACCCACTAATACATTAACATTCCTGATACATTCTAGCATTTAAGATGTTCCAACTTATAAATGTGCATTATTCAAATATATGAAGGCCATACCATTGCCCAGGCATATTAATATTAAATGACATAGTGAGTTTGCTCTCGACCAAAACCAATTTAGTAAGGTTATGAAAAGATAGACAACTCAATCGTATCCCCATCCCAAGACGTGAAACAATTTATATGTAATCAATCACTAATGGATGTAAATTTACACTGTTGGTTTTTACCGTTTTTATAAATATAGGGAATTTCGTAATACTGTATCTTAAGAAATTTTAATCAATCTTAACTTTTTATTTTATTATAAAATTTCAATATTCATTTGTTTTGTTTTTAATGTTGATAAGTAAAATTCAAATTATGAATTAAGTATATATTCACCTTTAATAAATTTGTTTTTATAGTTGATAAGTAAAACTCAAATTATGAATTAAGTAGATTTGAATTATACAATTTAAATTGAGTTTTGGTTATGCCATATATTAGAATTTAAAAGTGTAAATAAAAATTTGAAAATACAAAATTAGAATTTAAAAATGCAAAACTAGATTTTGAAAATATATAAACAAGGTTTTCAAAATGTTAATATGAAATGTTATAAAATATCTGAAAATTAAATTATTTGCTTAAAACCAGAATCAAACTTTTATATACAACTACTTTCCAAATGGTATAAATTATTAAAAACATTTGTCCACTAAATATCAAATATTTTACAATAAGTAGGGCTTTTTATTTATAACTTTTGGTAATATCAAATTTGACAATGTCAAATATTCAAATATGTGTTAGTCACTCTGTTGTAGTGTTTCCTTTTATGTATTAAAAGAACCCACTTAAGATTGTGGATGATAAACAATATCAACAATATAAATGACTAGTAAATATTCTATTGATAGAAACAGAACCTGCCAAATTTTGATCTATGTTGCAATCATAGTTAGATAGCGAAAGAGAGAGTAATAATCTCACAAAGCCTAGAATGCAAACCACATATGTAAAGAATAATTTAATAATAACAGGTGTGAAGAGAACAAATAAATGTTAGGAGTCCCCCATTATGGGATGGGTTCTTATCCTCAAACTTTTCGAATAATGCATAAACCCAACAAAAATATGTTGTGCCACAATGAAAATAATTATGGTTACAATAGTGAAAATAATCAAAAGTGAATAATGAATTGAAAACCCTCCTATTTATAACAAAATATTGACTTATCCTCCAATAATTAGCAATAATAAAATATTATTGATGCCATTCTTTTAATTACCACTTGAAATATTTTATTATAGTTGTTTAGAAGGGAAAGAGTATTTATATTATTATTTTGAAATAACAAATAAATAAATGATTTATTTATTATGTCAATGAATTAGTTAAGGAATAATAAGGAAATAATGATTTATTTAATTATTCCTAATAAATTTAGTCAAATTTAACAAGGAATAGTAATTGATTAATGATTAATTAGTTATTCTTAGAGAAAAATAAGATAAATAATGATTTATCTCATTATTTTTCATGATTGGGTCAAACTTGACAAGGAATAATGATAAGACAATGGTTAAAATAATTATTTCTTGAAGAAAATGAAATAAATAATGATTTATTTAATTATTCTTCATGGGTTTAACTGTAAATTACTTAAAAAAGGTACTTAGGTAATTTCTCATAGCGAAAGCAATTTTACTAGGGTAAAATTGGCTTTACATGGTATACTTCGATCCATCTAGTGAATTAGGCTAGATGGTCAATTTTTTGTGATAATTGATTGTCGCCCAATGTACTTGTGTTAGGAGCAAAATTTATGACCGAAATACGTTGTAAAGACACAATCACTTAGGTAACACATGGGAGTCAAGGAGAGAGGGAAAGACCAATGAAGTTGAAGCTGAGAGAGGATAGTGACAGAGGGGGCGAGACTATTGCAAGTCTCCTTTTATGTTGTGGTACCGGACCTCAATGAGGGAGGGGAGGCATACCCATACCTGCCAAGATAACTTAGAACAAAAATAATGGCTCACCTAGAAATGTGAAAGTGAGCAATAAACACATGAGTGAGGACTGAATACAATAATATCTCACTACATGAGATATAATGACCCTTCCCTCAATAGAATGATTTGGTAATATCAAATTTGACAATGTCAAATATTCAAATATGTGTTAGTCACTCTGTTGTAGTGTTTCCTTTTATGTATTAAAAGAACCCACTTAAGATTGTGGATGATAAACAATATCAACAATATAAATGACTAGTAAATATTCTATTGATAGAAACAGAACCTGCCAAAATTTTGATCTATGTTGCAATCACAGTTAAAGAGTGAAAGAAAGAGTAATAATCTCACAAAGCCTAGAATGCAAACCACATATGTAAAGAATAATTTAATAATAACAGGTGTGAAGAGAACAAATAAATGTTAGGAGTCTTCTTATTGGAATGCAGAGGTTGTTTGACTTTGTATAGATTCTTATTATCTAATCATGTGAAGAAAAGACAAAGTTACAAGAATACAAGTTTAAATGCCTCACAAATGTACAGTTGTTGAGGCTCAACTGCAAATATGAGGACATGGAATATTTTGTGTGGAGTATACAAAATCGTCTCAATTGATGCCCTTGCATTGCAAGACCTTAATCAGGGTATACAAATTTTATCAATAGGACACATATGGCTTGAGAGTAATGTGGTATTATCCTCTAACCATCTTAGTCACTTTTATGTTAAATGAATGGGAGTGTAAGACTCCTCCATTCATTATTTAAATCATAGACATGATACTAGTAGATTTGAGTGAGATTCTGGGTGAGGTTCTGTAAATTAGACCTACTTATCCAGTTGATTGTGCTATTATTTATTCTCAAGCACCATAGGATGTGATTCCTAATGGATGGAAATAATACCTTGTGAATTTATTAAAATGAGTCTCCTAGACAAGCCTTCTTCTACTTATGTTTTGGGGAACACATATCACCTTATCGTTCTAAACATCAAAACCCAATAGCCAAGCTCATTTGTATACCTCTTTAAATTCAGAGGCAAAGTACCAACCTTCTCTTCATGCAATCTGAAAACAACTCTGAGGGCCAACCCACCTTCATTGGATGAACAAAAGGTATTAGCACATCTATTTAGGGTGCATATTTATTTTCATTTGTGGATTATTCACCACAAGTGTACACCACAATGATGATTTGGTTTTGTTCTTGTGCTGAGGTGAGAAATGGCATTTTATGAACAATGCTGCTCAATGTTCCTTGAACAGAGTTTAGATTATTATAATCCTTGTTGGCATGTGAAGGTTTTTCAGACCTTGTATATTCTCATGATGTAGATGTATTGATTAAATTAGTGAAATTGGCACATATTTTCATTACCAAATTTCCAAATGCTATAAAAAAAGGTTGAGAAAGGTTTTGATGAGTGAACTCCAGTGTTTTTTCTGAGGTAGAAGCCATGCTTCTTTCAAGTCAAATTTCTAGTGCTACATTTCTCAGGGTACTTCAAGACTTGTGCTCTCTTTCTTCCTTACTTAACGAGGGAAAGGATGATTAGGTACCAACTTATATATATGATGATGAAAGTGTTATTATAATCATGAGTCTAAATTTAGCTGTTGAACTTCTATTGCATAAATTGGGTCTCTACATTAGTAAGATAGAAAAAATGGTCATCTTCATTGTCTACTGTACCTTGTGTTAGATTTGATTGAGATTCTAGGTGATTTTCTATAAATTAGACCTACTTATCCATTTGACTGTCCTATTATCTATTCTCAAGCACGTGACAATGTGATTCCTAATAGACAGAAATAATACCTTGTGAATTTATTAAAATTAGTCTCTCAAACAAACCTTCTTCTACTTATGTTTGGAGAACACATATCACCTGATCATTCTAAACAACAAAACCCAATATGCAAACTCATTCCTATGCCTCTTTAATTTTTCTCCTTTCCAAATAGGCTGAATGATCCTAAATTCAGAGGTAAAGTACCAGCCTTCTCTTGATGTAATCTCAAAACAACTCTGAGGGCTAACCCACCTTCATTGGATGAATGGAAGGTATTAGCACATCTATTTAGGGTACATCTTTATGTGAATTTGTGGCTTCTTCAGCACAATGTACACCACATAAATGATTCGGTTTTGTGCTTGTGTTGAGGTGAGAAATGGAATTTTATGAACAATGCTACTCAGTATTCCTTGAAGAGAGGTTATATTGTTATAATCCTTGTTGGCATGTGAAGGGTTTTCAGACCTTGTATATTCTCATGATGTAGATGTATTGATTAATTTAGTGAAACTCGCACCTCCCTGTTGACATATTTTCATAACCAAAATGCCAAATTCTATAAAAAAAGGTTGAGCAAGGTTGCAGTGAACGAACTCTAGTGTTTTTGTTGAGGTAGAAGCCATGCTTCTTTCAAGTTAAATTTCTAGTGCTACATTTCTCATGGTACTTCAGGGGTTGTGCTCTCTTTCTTCCTCACTTAACGAGGGAAAGGATGATTAGATACAAACTTATAGATATCATGATGAAAGTGTTATTATAATCACGAGTATAAATTTAGCTGTTGAACTTTTGTGGCAACAACTGGGTCTCTACATCAGTAAGATAGAAAAATTGGTCATCTTCATTGTCTATTGTACCTTGTGTCTTTTGATGCTAATGAATGTTTACTCCCTCTACCCCCTAGCACAAATAAGATACTTCCATATATTGACATATTTTTGTAATATGTGAAAAGTTGCAACCTCATTAAATGGCACGTACACAACTAGAATACAGTAGTACTACCTCTAGAGAGATAAAATCAGCTGCAAGTTCATCTGATTCCTCAATTCTCAAGATACTAGCCCATTGTAAGAGATACCTCAATGAGTTAAAACTCAATCCATGGACCATTGAAGAGTTAGATCCAACATTAAATATTGTAATGAGAATATATGAAATACACCTATTTATATGTGCATTCATAAGAAACATCTGACAAACACATTTGGCAACTAGCCTTTAGTTTTTACTAGGGATGCATGAAGCATTATATAAACACAATGCAATCTTTTGGGAAGTCCAATCAAATGTGGAACATTACTGTGGAAGCGAAGTTAAGCATTGATTTTAGACCTAGTATGCAAATTTGATGGATTGTTGTAGTAGTGACATAAAAACGGACTAGGTCGGTTATTTCATATATGTCAAAGATATTTTAACTCGGAGAATGAAACTTCCATTTAGGCTATAAACCTGACTAAATGGTCCAAACCTAAAATTGTGACCCTTCCTTACAAATTGCATGTGCTACCAATTAATCATAGTTAAATGGTTTTAGATTCAATACGAGAGTAATCTTATGGAGGAGCTATTGGGTTTGGAAAGTCACCACAAAACAAAGGCCAGTGAGTTAATCTCCTAAAACAAGGTGTTAACATAGTTTGTCGAGAGGTACATTTTGCATTAGGGTATCCCCTAAACTGATATCTTTTTATGAGGAAGCAAAAACATGGAAAATGTTTGGTTAGGTAGCAATATATCTTGTAAATTTGGTCTAGCTTGAGTGATTAGAAGAGAAGGTTGTTAGGCTCTCCACCATTTCATGGATTGATATAGAGAGGAGACAAAAGAGGCTCTCTCTTGAGACTTGACTAGGTCATTCATAATAGTTGTGGTGTTGGTACCTTAACTTAGACAGAAAATGCCAAAACTCCATTGATGCACAAAATTTATTACTAAATCTACCTCAGAGTATGCCATAGTCATTAAATACGACATGCATGGTTTTACGAAGGAGGCCCTAAAATTTTAAACAATGAAACTTTACATTTGTATGGTCAACCTACATGGGGAGAAATGAAACTTTTTTTAATTAGATGCTAGCAAAACCTGGACACTGCTGTGTGGGAATATTGCTTGGTACCTATAGATTTCACAATGTCCTCTGTTGGTTGAGCTAGTAGGAATTGATTTCTTTAGGTGGATATTCCTGGTACAAATGTTCCCTTCCTTGTAAGACCTTGATAGGGGTATATAGATTCTTGTCAATAGAATGCATATTTGTCTATATAGTTGTCTATTGCCTAATCATCTAAAGGAAAATTGATTACATGAATATGGGTTAGGCTGCCTCATAACTGTATAGTTGTTGAGGCTCAATTGTGATTACGTGATCTTGGAATATTTTGAGAGTATATAGACTCTTCGTGTATTATTATTTCTCTTGCAGTGCTCTCAAGGCAACTGTTCCAAAAATAACAAAAAATTATCTTTTATCATTAAACAAAGATTGTTCTCCTTTAGAAATAGAGAGATATTGTCTTTACAATATCTTCTTTTATTTGTGGCATCTAAGGAAATCTTGAGAGTAATCTAGAATAGGAAAACTAGTTGGTTAACTTGTGACGAAGGTGAGTAACTGCTTGGACATTAACTTTTAAGCCTGCCACATTCTTCTAAGAACATTCGATTGAGAAATATTGAAGGCTTCAACCACATTGATTATGTCATAGAAGTTGGAAGAACCAGAGGTGTCATGGATGTGTAATTGCTAACATTATGAAGAAGATAGGATGTGTGTCTTTCAAGGTACATTACCAATCATAGTGCAAAAAACAAATTTTACCACTAATATAGTTCATCGGGCATGGATATCAATCAAGCCTAGTTAGCCTTACTTTCTTGGTAAGGAGATGAGGCTTCATGTTTTCCACCCTGTTTTCCCCAAAGAAATCTATTCTAGCAGGAAAAATTATTCATTACTTTCCGCTTTTACAAGCAAACACTTGGTAAAAAAAGGATTTCACACCTAGGAGTTTTTTGTAGGATAAAGGGAAAGTTGAGTGGGTATCCTCATAGTAGCTGCATTGATATTATTAGCATTACGCCACTTTTCATATGGGTCTTCGCAATAGAGAATCACCAATACACTTTGTTGATTTGTTTTAAAAATAAACATAACACACAATAGATTTCTTTTGGCATGCAATGTTGTTGTTAGTAGTATGATTGTATTTGTCCCACATGTAAAGCTAACATGCATTAAATTTCTTTCACCTTGCAATATTTTTATTGGATATGTGCTTGTGTTTGGGCTAGAAAATATGCTAGATTTCTTTTTCTTTGCAATATTGTTGTTGTCAATTTGATTGTTTATCATAAAAGGAAATATAGCAAGTGTTAGATTTCCATCACCTTGGCAATGTTATTGGAAATGTTGTGTTTGTGTTTGGGCTAGAAGTTGTGCTAGATTTATTTTGCTATGCAATATTGTTGTTTTCAATTTGGTTGTTTATTATAGAAGGAAATCTCACATGTGTTAGATCTCCTTCACCTTGGTAATGTGCTTTTTTTGTGTTATAAGGAAATATAGGATGCACTAGAGCTCTTGTGGCATGAAATGTTGTTTTTGGTAGTATGCTTGTATTTATGCTACATGTAAAGCTAGAATGCGTTAAATTTATTTTACATTGTGATGTTATTATTGGAAATGTGATTGTGTTTGTGCTATAATAAACTCTAGAATGTGTAAGATTTCTTTTAATTTGAAATGTTTTGTGAGCAATATGCTTCTATTTATGTTAGAAGGAAATTTGGCATGTGTTGGATTTCCTTCGCCTTAGAATATTATTATTGGCAACGTGTTTGTGTTTGTGCTAGAAGGAAATCTAGCATGTGTTAGATTTATTTGACTATGTAATGTTGCTTCTAGCAATATGCATATGTTTGTAGTAGAAGGAATGATATTGATTGCTAGATTTCATTTGATGAAACAATGTTTCATTACATACAATATGACTACCATAATATTTTAATTTTTGCATCTATATTACTTTTTCATAAGTTGTGTGTTTTTGGGAAGATATAAAGTCACAATTTACATGGTTCATCCTTTTAATTACAAGTTACGATTTAATTGTTGTTATAGAATTGATACAAGCTACAATGGAAAATATAATTTTGGCAAAAGTGAACTATGTTGATCTCCTTATTAATGATCAAGTCATTGGGCTAGGAAGGGTCGAATCTGCAAAGTTTGGAACTTATTACCTTGGAGAAAGGGTTAATTCTTGTTATGTTGCAATTTTGATAATTGATGTCACTCAACCACATTTGATTGATGACGATGTTAATGAAGGGGACATACATCCAAGGAAGATTGTGGATTTGGGACACCACATAGGTAAACCAAAATATTGAAGCATGTGTTATATATTATTTATACTATAATAGATGTTATTTTTTTTAGTAAATGTTAACCTTATTTACATTTGTTTATAGGTACAATGTTTCTTCTACATTTTCTATTGGATACAAGGTAAATCTCCCGCAACATGGAGTGCAGGTGAGCGAGGGCTCCATATTCAATACAAATCTTAGGCATAAAGTGCAAGGAAAGATGGTAAAGAAAGGATGAACAGCGGTTAAAATTGAAAAGTTGTTAAAACATAATGCTCCTCTACCACATCCAACAAGATTTGAGCATACACTTGGGGGTGCATTAGAAGCTTATGAAATTTGGCCAGAATCAGATTTGGAGCCTCACTGTCATGATCATGCCATAAATATTCCCCATGATAGGGTTAGATTCATATGTGAAAAGGTTTCTCTTACACATGAATGCATGGGAACAAGCATGTGCATAGCCAAAGGAATGCTAGTTAATGTCCACGAGGATGACATTGTTGAGGGTGAAACACTAGGTGAAATGGATCTTGGTGTTTTTCTAGAAGAGATAGATGGAATTTGTAATATATATAGAATTGGGGATAAGTCTATACACTATTTGGTTAGATGGCCAATAAATAAGTTGGTGGACAAGAAAGGTGTGATATTAAGGATCAAGGAAAAGTTCAAGGAGCCAACCAAAGAAATGGTGATATGGGATGTTATAGAGGACACAAATCCCTTAAATAAATGGGATGGGTACCTTTGTAATGAAAAATAGAAAAACTCAATTGATATGCATGTAACAAGTCAATATAAAAGGATTAAATGAGTTATGGATACAAAAAAAATTCCAAAATGTCAGAAAAAATAGATGAAGAGAAATAAATTTGACTTTTGGCAGTAGATGTATGTTGTAGAAAAGATTGTCTTGAACATGTGGATAGGAAGGCCATTACAGGTGCAATAAGGGGTATGAGACAAATAAATGCAAATGGTATTAGAGGATTTGTCTTGAAGTCACTCATGTCAAACATAGTCATGTCAAAGGGCCATGGCCATGGCCATGGCCTACCACCTATTGTTAGAAAATTAAAGGACATGCGATTTAATGGGAATATTATCTGTAAGAAAGCATGTTATAAGATAGATAAAATTCCTCAAAGCACATTCTATAACTACCAACATTATTTCCAACATGAACAGATCAAAGCTATTCATGGTAACACCAACACATGCAAAGCATGAGCTCGCACAGTGGCAGCCATAGAAATATTGCAGAAAATTGTAATGGATAATTCAGATTTTTCACCAAACCAAACATGCCAAGTTGAAGAAGATGGAACATCTGCTCCTTTAAGATTACTTTCTTCGACTTACACAAAAAATTATCTGTTAAAAGAGATCAATGAGGCTCTTCAAAAGCTCAATTAACCATCAATATCACAACCAAAAATGAGCAAGATCCGGAATACTAAGTTTTGAGATGTTGCGTTTTGAAAGAACACCAACTTCAATAAATGCAGTGAATGTATTATGTTGAAAGCATAAATGAAGTTAGCAACTACAAAATAATTGGAAGAAAAGGAATGAGGTAGGTTGAAGAAACATAACAATATTGTTATGTGTGGAAGATATTGCTACTATGCCCATAGAATTATGTGAGAGTAGTTTCCAAAGGAGTATTTGAGCATTATCCATGGTAGAATGGACAAAACAAAGACCTCAATCCCAAGGCTATGTGTCAAATCAAAATCTATTGTAGGAACAAATTTAGGTTTGTCATTGAGAGGTATGCTTACACATGGGCATAAGGTGGGAGGTTTTGGTCATTTCTCCCTACCGTTTGTCCATATGGGATCAAGGTTTACTATTGCATCCCTTGGAAAGTGCTTAAGTGACCTTGAAGGCCCACAAATGGATATGTACAGTGATCTACTTTATGAAAGTGGAATTTCAAGAAAGCCACTTACAAATGCATTACTTGACACCTCTATTTACTCAAAATGTCAAGGGTACAAGCATGATTTTATATATCATGGAAGTTTAAAAAGTCAAAATGTTGATTTTAAACCTCTTCCTCCACATTTGTTGTTACAATTGGACAATGCAACAAGTGAAAATAAGAATCGATATCTTTTGATGTTTCTGTCATTGTTA
The DNA here is from genome assembly GCA_000404065.3 of Pinus taeda. Taxonomy (NCBI): domain Eukaryota; kingdom Viridiplantae; phylum Streptophyta; class Pinopsida; order Pinales; family Pinaceae; genus Pinus; species Pinus taeda. Next base: position 1,264 of record APFE030841915.1, on the reverse strand, counting down.
ACTAAACTTGGTGTCTTCATCACTATTGAGTTTGGGTTCTTGCCTGTGGGGCACACCCATGAAGACATAGATGGAACCTATGGAAGAATGTCTTCCAATCTAAAAAGTAAGGATATTTATTTTTTACCTTAAATGATGGATACATATCGCGTAATTGAAGAAAATCGAGTGTTTCCACCTACACTTATTAACATGGTATATGACTTCAGAAGTTTCCTTAATGGATACATTAAGTAGGGAATAAATCCACTAGTTGGACATATTAATGTCCAATACTTCCAATTTCTTATACTCATTGATGTTCCAGTACTAAGGTACAAGGAATCAATTAGAGATATTGAGTGTTCAAAACCAATTGAGTTATGGAATATAGATGATGAAGGTCAACCTATAATTCCCATAGGGAAGCCATATTCTTAGTTTACAAACAGATTGATGTCTATTTAAAAGAAATAAAGGAAGGGATAACATCATACATAAAAATGTGGAAAGACACTATTGGGAATGAGGATTCACAAATTGTTATAGAGGAATGGAAAAATAATGTAGTGTATTGGGAAAACGTTCCTTATACATTAGATGGAATCTATAATTATCATAGAATAATAGATCGAAGTGATTCATCTTATGAGGATTTTGGCCCCAGAAAAGGCACATTGTTGATGTTGATCATAATGCACTCCAATTAATCTCAAGTATTATGGATGGAGATTTTGATAATGCGATAGATGAACCAATATATGTGGGACAAAAATGCAACAAGCCAAAGCCAACATTCAATCCGATGATTAATTTTGAGAAAGGAAAGACGTTTCTAGTTAGATCAGGAAATGAGGATGTAGGAGAGATGATTTGGATGGAAAAATCCATCTCAGATATCTTTAGGGATAACGAAAGTGGGAATCTTCATGTAAAGGCTGACTAGTGGAAGCCTATGTCAGGGAAATACAATGAAAACTTATTAGAGCGATATTTGGTACCAAATCCTGATGACACAAAACTTGGCTCTATTCCAATTAATACCATAGTGTGGGCATGGATGCCAAAGAAAGAACATTGCAAGAAGACCAAGATAAATAAATATGGTGTAGAAGCCATTCTTGATCTACTTGAGCAAATATCTTAAGAGTAGGTTTATATGATTCGTGAATGTAATTTTTTTTTAAGGATCTATTAATATACATTTAGACACACTTTTCCATATTTGTTGTATATCAAATATTCTCTTCATATTCTTTTTGGAGGAGTTTTATATTATTTAATA
>APFE030841914.1:0-29375 GCA_000404065.3 Pinus taeda | reverse complement strand
TGCTGATATTTATTGATGATATTTTGATTTATTCACGCACCATCGAAGAACATCATGAACATCTTCAAATAGTATTACAGACCCTTCGGGAACATCGGCTGTATGCTAAATTTAGTAAGTGTGACTTCTTCAAGGAAGAAATTCAGTATTTGGGTCACGTAATCACAAAGGATGGAATTGCAGTGGATCCAGAAAAGATAAAGGCTATAATGGACTGGCCTGTTCCCAAAGATGTAGCGGATGTCCGATCTTTTATGGGGTTGGCAGGGTATTATAGGAGGTTCGTGGAAGGTTTCTCTAAGGTGGCATTTCCCATTACCTCATTGCAGAAGAAGGGGAAACTGTTTCATTGGACCCCGAATTGTTAGAAAAGTTTTGAGCGATTGAAATATTTGCTCACCACGGCACCTGTTCTAAGTATAGCAGATCCTAATAAGGATTACGTAGTATGTACGGATGCGAGTAAAGAAGGATTGGGAAGGGTCTTAATGCAAGAAGGCAGGGTAATAGCTTACGAGTCTCACAAACTAAAAGAACATGAGCAGAAATATTCTGCTTATGATTTAGAGTTGGCTGCCGTGATACATGCCCTGAAGATGTGGCGGCATTATCTCATGGGCAGGAAATTTCTGCTGCATACCGACCACCACAGCTTGACCAACTACTTCAGCCAGCTTACCTTAAACGCTAGGCAAGCGAGGTGGGTAGACTTTCTAAGTGGTTTTGATTTTGATATAAAACACCTACAGGGGAAGGAAAATAAGGTAGCAGACGCTTTGAGCCGGAAGGTACAAAATTTGTATGAAATTTCCATTAGTGGGTGGAAAAGCCCCTTCCTAGAAATTATAAAGGAAACTGCAGATCAAGACACTGAATATCAGCAACTAAAATTACAAATACAACAATCTGCGAGAGAAGACAACCAACAAGAATATGAATTAGACGATGCTGGAAGAATTTATTTCAAGAAACGGTTATATGTGCCAAATCAAAGCAGAATCAAAAATCTGATTATGGATGAATTTCATGTTAGTCATTACGCAGGTCATTCGGGTTATCAGAAGATGATAACAGCAATCCGAAAGGAGTATTTCTGGCCAAGAATGAAGAAAAACATTGTCAAATACCTATCGCAATGCCTCGAATGCCAGCAGATTAAAGCTGAACATCAACACCCAGCAGGATTGTTACAACCACTGCTAGTTCCAGAATGGAAGTGGGAAGTCATCTCCATGGACTTCATTACGGGATTACCTAAGACAAAAAGGAATAATGACTCCATTTTCGTAGTAGTGGACAAGCTGAGTAAGGCTGCACATTTCATACCAGTGCAATGTACATATAGAGCTGCACAGATTGCTCATATTTTTATGCAGAATATATTCAAGTTACATGGGCTTCCAAAAACCATAATTTTCGATCGTGATGTGAAATTCACATCAGCATTTTGGAAAACATTGTTTGCTGAATTAGGGACTCAACTAAACTTCAGTACAGCATACCATCCACAAACTGATGGGCAAACGGAACGAGTAAACCAGATGGTAGAAGATATGTTAAGGGCTTACGTCATGCAACAACCCACGAGGTGGGAAGATTATTTACATCTGGTAGAGTTCACGTATAATAACGGTTACCATACCTCAACACAGATGAGCCCATTCGAAGTTATGTATGGACGAAAATGTCGTACACCCACTAGTTGGGGAGGACCGGAAGATAAATTGAGCTTAGGTCCTGAAATGCTGAAAGAAATGGAGGATATGGTAAAGAGGGTACGTGTCAACTTGAAAGCTGCCCAAGATAGGAAAAAGAACTTCGGTGATCGGAAAAGGAGATTTAAGGAGTTTCAGATTGGGGACCATGTGTATATTCGGATTCAGGCCAAAAGAAGTACCTTGCAGTGGAGCGGATGCGCCAAACTGACACCACGGTATTGTGGACCTTTCCAAATTTTGGCGAGGGTCGGACCAGTAGCCTATCAACTGGCCCTGCCAAGTCACATCCGAGTTCATAACGTATTTCATGTTTCTGTCCTAAAGAAGTATGTGTATGACCCTAGGCATGTGATTCGATGGCAAGAGATTCAGGTGGGTGAGAGTTATGATAAATTCCGCAAGAATTGCACATGAAAAGGAAAAAACTAACTTACAAAATTGTGTATTGCAGGTCGAGCCAGAAGGAGAAGTTCTAGTTGAACCGCTGAGCATTCTCGACCGGAGAGAAGTGCAGCTGCGGAAACGAGTTATTACCCAAGTTAAGGTTCAATGGCGACATTTTGGGCCTGACGAGGCCACTTGGGAAGATGAGGAATTAATGAGAAGAAACTATCCAGATCTGTTCGGTTCTGAGAGACACCGAGACGGTGTCCAATCTCAGGGGGAGGAGATGTAATGACCAAACATTTTACGTAAATAAATTACTTATTTACCCTGTGGTTAAAGATAAAACAAAGATTACCATTTTCTTGAATTGATGGAAATATTATGTGTTAAAAATGAAATAATATGATTTGCATAATTATGTGTGCATGATAATTTCATGTGAAAAGTTATTTTTCTCTTTATGCTTGAGAATGAAAGGAAAAACAGTTGCCAGTACACTAGGGAAGAACCCTAACTCTTTTCTCTTCCCCATAGAAAAGGGGAAAGAAGAAAAGACCTGGGTTGTTTTTGGAACAAACAGGAAAAAGGAAAAAGAAGGCACTGAGCAAAAGAGAGAAGTGCTACGTCTGGTGAGGACCAGATAGCACAGGCACATTTGTGCTCCCTATTGCAGAGGCTGTGGCCGGCAAAGGATCGCTTGGGGGAGAGACGTAGTACAGACGACTGGTCTCGTGGCTGGGAGGATATCAAGCATTAAATAGCCTTCTACGGGTAGTAGAAGGGCGGAAGAAAGCAACGGGGATACAGGTAAGTATTTCTACTTTATAAGACCTGAAGATTAGATATTAATGATAGTACTGATAGCTTGTTTATGATTACTGTAACATTATTTAAACAGTAAGGCAACACCTGGTTTTATTAAAGGTATTACTGTCATTTACATTATTCTGTATACCAGATATATGAGAAAGGGAAAGAGAACCGATATTAGAGAACTACACAGTATCTATACAACATACCCTGTTCCTTACACTAATGTGAATCATAAATAAAGAGAACAGATAACTAATGACTGCGTATATATAGTTCTGTACAACAACATATATGATAAGAAAGAAAACAGATAAATAAGCATGCAGAGTATTAACCTTAGCAATGAGACTGTGATTCATGGAAAGAACAATAATGATAAGGATAGAAGCGAATAGAACGAAGTCTAACTGTTATTGTTTAAATATACACCAAGAATGCAGATAACCCATTTCTGTATTAGATGAAAAGCATAGAAAAACTGTAACTATTAACTGACAGGTAAACCAGAACAGAACCCTCGTAATACCAGGCGGAATCTGTAAGTGTTGGGTGCAAATAAGTAGCATATATAAACCAAAAGAATTATTAAATCAACGGTACCAATTGCATAAGTGGCATTGACTATTGCAGGATATATCCTCGAAGACGATAACTTTGCTAACCGTACAGGAAGAACATATGGGTAATGCGTAAAGAAAAAGCAATGACATGATATAAACAAAGGACAATAATAGTGAGACCATAGTCCTGTTACAGCAAATATAAGTTGCGGTACGGGTAGTATGCACAGGTGGATACCACCTGGTAGCGTGAAGCTATAGCACGACGCCGAAGCATAAATACCAGAAATCCACTTATTGGAGTAACCACTCAGAGGGTTACTCCTTGAACAAAAAGAAAAGTTAATTAAAGTAAACAACTTGAAACCAGGACCATGCATTTGCGGGAATGAGAAGAGTAATGACAAAATGCGCTCAAGCAAAAACATTTCTCAGCCGAACTGGCCCTTCTCTAAAAACCCAGAACCAATACACAGTGAAAGCTTGTTAAAAACTGGATTATTGGCACGATGAGCTAACCATAACGAAAGGTATCATCAAACAGAGCATCATAAGTACGAATCGAGCAATTATACCCTGTAATCATAAGTAGGCCATCGGCTGAGTAAGGCAAGGGCTGTTAATAACCATAGAAACCCTTACAGATGAAATAAACGATATATATATACACAATCATTGACATTCGATGAAGCATAGGAAGCAACCCCTGTCTATTAAATCATCAAAATGCATATATTATCGAATGATGAGTACAGGGAAAACCATCATGGTCTGAGACCGACAAAGTTGGGAACAACCCATAAATCCATAATATATCAAACTGTAATCATTGTGATCGATTCCATTATATACAAGTCAACTGAAGATTGAATAATCATAACAGAACCAGGGTTGCTCGAGAACCAACTAGGCTCGTGAACTAACCCTCAGAATAACCTATAACCCTAAGAGCTGTAACTAAACATCAGGTTCCAGAGCAAATCAAGTAGCAAAAGAAGAAACGTTGTCATACGCCTTCGATAATAGGTTTAGCAACATTCTTGACAGGAAAGAACAGCATAAGGGTGACATTCGTAACAGTAACTAATGAATGGTTGCAGCGAGTGGAGGAAGCTTACCTGGTCAGGTCAAGTGTGGCAAAAACTCCGCACCATCTTTGTATCCGCTACCGTCATGAAACTCGCTTGTACCTGCCAGCAAACAACCAAAGGATTACTAACTCATAAGTTACAGTGAGAGGAGGGTTATTGTGAAATCATATTGGAAGATTACCTGCCTGTCAATGAACGCGCCGAAGAAAGACACCAACAAGCTATCCATCATTAGCAGGTCGCGTGACTGTAGCTGTAACAATGGCGGAAGAATGAACCAGAAAGATCTAAGGCAGACATCGGAGAAAGGAGCCGCTCTCGGAGACCAGAACCATGGACAAATAACCCGAAATCGCAGGCTTGAAACCCTATAAACAATGCCGCCAAAACCCTTAAACTCTCTACCGTCCGATCGGTGAGAATCATCGAGACCGTCCATCACAATAATGATCCCGAGGAAGTTGCAGCCGCGCGGTAGCAATAAATTCCTCAGCTACCAGATCAAAATATCTGTGCAGCAAGTGGATGCGTGAACCGAGGGCCAGGTGTCATGCGCACGCCCATTGTAAAATGAAATAACAAGGTCGATTAATGTCATGGACCGCTAACTATATAATTATATCGTTCTGGTAATACTTTAAATAAAACAAAGTTAATATATCAGTTCACGTCACCATGGTGATGCATGCTACCTTAATCAGGTATCGGGGAAAAAAAATCAGGGGTATAATAATTTTTTTTTTTATGTATGTAAACTTTAAGTATAGAGGGTTATGACATACAGGTAAGCCAATGTCTATCTCAGGGTAGGTTTTATGCACTTTACTGCTACATGACCACATACATGAAATATATGAGTTTTTTATTAATACCATCACAATATCATTGTTAGGGTTATAATATGTTAGCTACATCTTTCAGTGATTTCCATCTCGTGGCTATGATGCAATTATTTCCCCTCCTTTTCAACTTAACAAAGCATTTTCTGGGTTGCCATGTGTTAACTTCCAAACCCTATATTGTCCAAAACAGGTTTTTTGTTACAGTATTAATTTTGCTCCTTTTTTTGGCCCTTCAAGGGTTTTAGAATCTAGTATATTATTTTGATTACACTTAATATGGAGATTTAAAAGAAACTATGTTACATTTTCAGTTATAAACACTACATGTTCTTGTTCGGTTGTTTAGAATATTACTTTTTTTTTAACTTCATCTCACTCTATTAATTTGTATTCATCCTCGGAAAGTTAAGTTTTACAAATCTTATGAATTCATATAATTCAATAACTTAATTTCTAGCCCTAGTCACTATTACCCATTGCAACTACCTCTAATTTTTCCTTCCTATAGGAATTATACTTGGGCTTCCCTGTCCACCCAGTTGGACACCTATGGGCAACATAAGGTTTTACTTCTAGTTCTGCAGTAGGTACTTTTAGTTGGGAACTACAACCTCTTCTATACTTGGTCATAGCTCTTATTCAAGACACATCATGTACACCCTTGTTATTTAGAATTTAGTATTTACACTTCCACTAGTAATATGTAAAGCAAAAATTCTATAAGTCCTCTTTAATTAAATACCATATATTCACTCCATATAATCACTGTATGCTAAAACATTTTTTTTCAATTTCAATACAAGTTGTGCATTTCAATACAGATTTTAGTTCATTCAAGAACGTATAAACTAGCACAACAAGCTTTTAGACAGGTTACTCATTTATTAAATTTACTTAAATATACACAGACAACTATCTTTACAAAATATAATAGGATTAAATTTTTATAGTAAAACTTCTCTCCTGAAAGCACGGTGAATATTAATTATTAGCAAAGTTTCACCACCCAACATTGAGACTTGCTTTTATGTCATGTCTCACCTTCAAGACTTTCCTTTCCCAACAGTTTTTGGAAATAAATTCCCCTAGAGTTATCTTGTACCTGGATGTCACGACTCACCAATCCATTCTAGTGTTGTACCATTCTGAATCATCCTGAGGCTCCACTAACTCCCTGTCCAGCTCAAGAACCTCACTTAAGAAATATTTTGCTTGATGTCAAGACCCATAACGAGTTCAAGTTTTCATTTTTTTCTCCATATCCTCCAACCTATGATGTGATCCCCAAAACTTCCACTGAGATAGAATTTCTCTCCTACTCTAGGAAACGGAGAAGGAGAACAAAAACATTACTCACTCTAATTACCTGTAAATAATTATAATTCATTTTTCCTAAATTTAATTTTATTATTACTTTCTTTTACTTACGTTCTTGGTTCACAACTATGACCTACAAGCCATACCATCATTTTGTCAGTCTTGGAATTTAAGCATTTTAACCTGAGGTAAAGTTTTAAACAACAACCACACTTACTAAGGTATTCAGAGTAAAAAAGGTAATCACTGTCGAACAACAAACATTACTCAATGCATCATGGCGTTACAACAACCCAATACACAAGGGAGACATTTTCATGTATTATTATGTTAAAAGAAATACAAAATTATATATATCAACTAATATATGTGTATTCAAGAGATGTTGTGATAATGTTATTAAGCCAAAAAAAAATTCTTTAAACCATAAATTAAATAGTTCATTTTTCACTTTTATTTTACATCATACATTGTATAGTGAGATAAAGTAGTTGAAAAAAAAATGAAATTAAAATGACCCATGATATTCATGTGTAATATAACATATTTGGGATAAAATTAAGCTAACATATATCCATAATAGTTGCATATTTGTAACTTGAAAACACCATTTCAATCACACAAATAAAAATTAATTACTATCAATTTTCGAGCGGGTAAATAATTACTCTTTGATATTATCCGTCACTCACTCAAAAATTATTGTATATATAATCTTTCTTAGATCTTATAATTAATTTCCTCTAATTAATGGGCTTGTGAGACAACCTTCTTGCTTAAGCAAGACTATAGGTATTATTCTCAAATATTTAACATGGATGGTCCTATGCTGGTACTGCTCGAGTATGAAGACATGTGCCATAGAAGCATAACAAACTCTCCTGAATTCTCTGCTAGTTTAGTGTGCTAAGATTTGTATTGTCAATCTGGAAAGGTGGTCATGGATGGTGGAGATCATTCAGGGGTAGTTGAGGTAACTGCACGCCCCCTGTCCTCCACCTGCCATTTTCCATCCTTCCCTCCATCATTTTGCAAATCTTATCTAGTTAGGGCTTATGGAATATTCAAGGTGGAGACTTCTTTGTGGATAAGTTGTCTACTCCATCACCATAGTTGGCTACCATACGTCTTCTCTTGAGTTTTATTTACTGGCAATGGGGCTACCTTCGTTCCTCAGGAACAATCCCTGCAACTCAGTCATCTCAATGATTATTCACTAGATGATCCTTATGTTTTTTTCATAAATTCTCATGGATTCCAGCCATTTAACTTGCCTAGATGATGGGTTCGACATGATTCTGCAACAGTTAAGTATTCCCAATATTTTTTCCCCTCTAATGTTTTTTGTTAACCTAGGTTTTTAAATGTTTGTTTACTAGAAGGTTTATCTAACACTTGTTGTCCTCTTGCTACCATGCTTTCTTTGCAGCCATAGAGACTCAATTATTCTTCTGATATACGGTGCCAGGTTACGCTACAAACCTCCTTATGCTAGTGGAGGGTTCACCTGGGTTATTTGTTGGCTTAGATAGAAAAAGTGTTTTCCTTGTAAATTAGTTTGTAAATTTCTTGCACACTATACCCGAAAATAGAAGTGACGACTTACTAGTTGTTTGGATAATGAATTTGTTAATTATTTTTTTTAAAGAGACAAATATGTCACATTTCCCCGCTTGTTTTTTCTTTTCTATATTTGAAAAGGGGTTCCAACTACCAAGACCACTCAAACCCCTTACAGTGCAACTAAGTTCTTGGAGAAAATGTCTGGTTATTCGAGTCAATTGTCAAGTCTTTTTTTTCTAATTTACAAGTGTCTCCTTACAATAATGTTACTCTATTCATATTTATGAGTGAATTGCTTCTAGTTATAGATTTATTTATTATTAAATCACATGACTGTTTTGTTTTCATAGCTTTACACATAGAGATTGATTTTCTTTAATATTTAATTTGTTACAGTCAAATTTTTGTTCCAATGTACAATTTTGTTTCCTTTTGGATTTCAATTTTACCAAGTCCTTCACAATATCTTCTAATGTCTCTATTATTTTTCCTTAATTGGTTACCCAATAGCCTACCAAATATGGTGGGGAAAAACAGAGTTTCCAAACTCTATTTTCCTTTTGAATTGCAGCTTAGTTTAATAGACAATGACCCAAGCTCTTAAGGATCCCCTTGTTGATACCCTGGGAATGAGTCATAACATGTGGAAACTAGATTTAGTTTGATTAAATATTGTTGAATATCTTGTTCCAATATTAATGTTCCTTCGCTAGTTATCTGCATATGTGAATTTTCATTTCTTTTGCAAACTATTGACTGTTGACAAAGAAATGTATGCAATTTACTTATTATTATTTTTCGAGTTCACTTGGGTTAGTATCATCTTACATTACTTTGGTTATTACACATGAAATTCGTTATTCGCATATTAGGGAAAATAATCCCAGTTCTTTGCATGGAATTTATGCTCCTTCTTTGGTGTTTTAATGAAAAAAATCGTACTCTTTATAATCTATATTTTTGAATATCTTTTAAAAGAATGTACATATTGTTGTGATATCATTACACATTTATTTCCTCCTAAAATGATTCAGATCTTAACAATATTCTTAACATGAAACGTGGACAACCATTTTCTCTTCATTCTTCTATTTTTAGTTAGAAACCCGAGTCTATAATACAGAAACACAATAATGCCATAAAATAAATTCAGTAACTTAAATGCATCAACTATAATAACTAGAACTAGAAGTCTCTCCTCCCAACCTTCATACCAATAATGAAGTCCATATCTCCACCCGAGCTTCCACTCATCCATAGAGAATAGGTTCAATTCCCAAGTCATCTAGTCTCGAAACCATAAGGCCCTCGATCTAGTTTAGAGTCCCAACTTGTAGGGATATACTGAGGATTCCACTGGCCCATGTCTAGCTCAGGAATCTCCTCATAACAACAGTACATTGTTCACCTGAACAACATCCTGTGTCAGGTCTACGCATACATTTTCTCTTCCTTCATCCCTATGGCTCTGTTAGTCATTTTTCCCTTGCAAAAAAGAAGAGAAAACATTCCTTGGAATTACCCTTTTCTAGGGAGGAAAAGAGGCTCTACTGACCTAAATGTCTAGAAAGTTTTTTTTTGTGTTTTATTCGGTTAAGCATATTTAAAATTTTCTTCTAATAATAAAAGACTTAACCAAGTTTGAGTGAGTACATTTATTTGTTCTTCCAATTAGATCGAAATTAGTCCAAAGTTTGTAAAAGTAAATAATGTCAAAGTTAAAACATAAATTCATGAACAATCTTACAGGTGTCACATATTGCCTCTCTTTGACGAAACACCATCCTCATTGTTTATTTCAAATTGTTTAACCATGTTTGGATATGCTTGGCCCATGAATTCTTTATCCTCCTAGGTACCTTTGTCCGGGTTGAGGCTATTCCATTGCATTTTAACCTAGGTGATCACTCACCTCCATAGCATTGTTTCTCTCTGCTCTAGACTTTTCATAGGTTCTACCAACAACTCTTCATCTATTTCAACCTGAAGAAAAAGATTGATGGTATAAATATAGATCACATCAACAATTTTTTTATTTCGCAATTCAATTCATTATATGATTTACCTAGATATCATGCGAGCTAATCACATGTCTAGAGTCATAGACATATATTTTTAATAATGAGACATGGAACACATCAAGAATCGTGATGTGGGTAGGTAAGGCTGGTCGCTAAGCTACTAGTCCAATCCATTACTAAATTTGGAAGGTCCTATAACATCTAAGTGACAATTTAGCTCAAATTCCCCACCGCAGTGTGATTTTTTTAGGCTTAATTCATAAACAGACATGGTCTCCAGCTTGGAATTCTCAATAGGTCCTTTTCTTGTCTATGTAAATATTTTTCCTCTCTTAGTTAGCCTTTATGTTTTGATGTACCATATTAAATATCTTCTCCATTTCCATGAGCATGTTAGGTCCTAATACCAACTCATCTTGAGGATTATTCCAATTGGTAGGCACTCTGCATTTCCTCCCATATAATACCTCAAAGGGCCTCATTCCTAGAGATTCATGGTATCCATTATTATAACTGAATTCAACTAAGTGGAGATACTCCTCCCACTTCACTAGTTGTTGCATTACATACATTCTTAACATATCCTCCAGCAATTTATTCAGGCATTCAGTCTATCCATTGGTTTGGGGGTGATATGTAGTGCTAAACATAATTTGAGTGCCCAAGCTCGTGAACAAAGCTTTCCAAAATGCATAGGTGAATTTCTCATCTGTTTTAGAGATTACCACTCATGGTATACCATGAAGTTGAAATATCTCTTTCATAAAAATATCACAAATTTCAATTGTTTTATACATGGATCTCATAGGTATGAAGTGACCTTTCTGTCTTAGTTTGTCCACCACGACCACTATGGAGTTGTTGAATCTTCTAGTTTTGGGCAACCATGTTATAAAATCCAGTGTAATAGTATCCCATCATCCACCCTGTTCTCCTTTCCTTTAAGATGTTTAATAACGAATTCAAATTCATTCAAAAAAGTAGTTCATCTCGCTTGATGAGAATTCAAATGCAATTGGGTTAAAAAATCTGTTAAACCACTATGATCAGTCATTAGAAATAATTTCTTACCCAAAAAATAAAGTTGCCATACCTTCAAGGTGTGCAGTGCAGCAGTTAGTTCCAAATCATAAGAGGATTATCACTTCTCATGGTCCTTCAGTTTTTTAGATTCTTAGGCTATGAATTTCACATAGTGCATCAGTAACCCCCCCCCCCTCCCCCGATACCTTCGTGGCACAAAACCATACAAAAATTAAACTCTTTTCCTCGATCTAGTATTTTTAAAACAAGAGCAGAAGTCAATAACTTTTTCATGCATTCAAAAATTTGTTGACACTATGTCGTCCACTTGAAAACCCTTCTCTTCCTTTATAGGGAGATAGTTGGGTAAGAACTTTTAAAAAATCCTTCAATAATTCGATGGTAATATCTAGCTAACCCCATGAAGGATCGAATATCAGGCACATTCATGGGAACATGTCACTCCATGATGGTTTTGATATTTTCAAGGTCAACTTCATTTCCTTCCACTCAAATGACATGGCCTATGTACTAGATATGAGCTTGGTAAAAGTCACACTTACTATATTTAGCATATAACTAATTTTCTCACAACATTTGTAGCATAATCCTTAAATGATTTTCATGGTCCTCCACACCTTTGGATTATATAAGAATATCATCGATAAAAATTAAGACAAACTTGTCTAAATAAGGATGAAATATACCATTCATCAAGCTCATAAATGTGGCAGGGGAATTGGTAAGCCCAAAGGGTAACACTACGAATTCAATGTCCATACTGAGCCTTGAATGATGTTTTTCAAATATTGTCTTCCTTAATTCATATTTGATGATAGCCTGATATTAAGTCAATGTTCGAAAACACCTTGACCCCCTTACCTTTATCAAACAAATCATCAATCCTTCGTAGCATATATTTTTTTTTAGTAGTCACCTTATTCAATTGTCTATACTTGATCCACAACCGAAGTGTAACATCCTTCTGATGTAGAAATAATATAGGAGCTTCCCAAGGTGACACACTTGGGCGTATATATCCTTTGTCAAGTAGTTATTGTATCTAAATTATAAGTTCTATTAAGTCAGGCACACCCATATGATATGGTGTTCTAGACAATGGGATCGCACTTAGAATTAACTCAATGGTAAAATCAATGTTTCTTGTAGGCAGCAGCCCATGTATTTGCTCTGGAAATATATTAGTAAATTCTTGTATTATGGGTATATTTCTAACACTAGTTAGTTTGTCATTAGAATTTGTATAACCAACTTGAGCTGCATAAATTTGGCATCATTTTCAAATGCACTTCCCTAGATGATTATCAGCGATTTGCAGTCCACTATTGCCCAATGTTTCTCTAGCCAGTCCATTCCAACAAGTATATTATATATCCGAAGAGGAATAATATTCAAATCAGCTACGATTTTCTACCCTGCTACCTTTAGGGAGAATTTACCACATTAGGAGCAAGCCTTCACTTGGCCCTAGTATCCAGTTGCGCAAGCTAAGGGTTTTTAAATTTTACTTTTGGTAAGTTACTTAATTCTACCAATTTTGGGCTAATGTAGCTCAAGCTTTCTCTTGGGTAAATTAGAATGGAAACATAATATTTAGATAGCTTACCCTCCAACTCTATCATCATAGGTCGATATTCATCCTCGCCATCATCCAAGGCTGCATTAATCCATGGAATAGTTTTGACATCATCTCCAACAATGGAGACTTCTTGAAGGTTTGTGACCTTCTTAGTACAAGCGCGGTGAGAGAAATTTTTGAAATAATGAAGTTCCCAAAAACCCCAACATTGCAGAGGGTTTTTTCGTTGTTGAATAGTCTCTGGTCGACTTAACACCTCTGATAGTTTTTTTTCAACCCTTTACCCTGTTCTCTATTGATTCCTCCCAGTCACTTTTGTCTGCATTTTCCAATTCATATTCTTGACATTTGGGAATCTCATCCCTCAAAAGTTCTAAAAATTCCTTTGACCATTTTTGTTTAATACCCACTTGTTACCTTCTCCCTTTTCTTTGATAGGCAGGCTACTGATAAAATGTTGTATCTTGGCTTTTTCCTACGTAAAGTATGGGACGTATCAGAGCAAGGACATACATTTAGTGATAAACTCATCACTAGTCAGTGAGCCCAACCTTAAATCATGAAACTCTCTTGCATTCTCATCATAGAAGCGTTTAGTTAAATATTTTTCCTTGAAGTACTTCTGGAATTCATCCCATGTGACCTGTTGATCATCAATTCCCTAGAAATATTTGACCTCCTCCCACCAAAGAGTACCTTTTCCCTATAGTTGAAAAATTGCCAATCGAGATTTCATGTTATTATCATATTCATATACATGGAAATATTTTTTCATGTTAACTAGCGAGGCCTCAACAGCTTCCTTATCCTCTCCGTCACACACCAGAGGTCCTATCTTCTTAAATTCACCTTGTAGTTAAATTTTTTGCTTCTTGGGACCTTTGCCAAGCTTCTTTCCTCGTCATTACGTCCCCCTTCTATTTCCTTATGGTACACCTCATGATGAATTGTCTCTGTGGAGTCACCATTTCCTGCACTAAGGTTGGGTACCTGATGATTTTGTCAATGTGATAGACTTTTTAGAATCCTCTCTTGTTCCTATCGGAGTCTTTTATTGTCAGCTCTAAGGTTCCTCATTTCTATTCACAGCTGCTGCACCATCTCCAAAAATGTTGCATTTTCCAGTCTTGTCCCAACTACACCCACATTTCCGGGTTGGTTTCTATATACAGTACGTGACACCCTAATCATGGTTTGGTTCCACTCCGCATCTTGTTTTTTTTTCTGTGCGAGATAGAAATGTTGATAATTAGTTTATCTTGCTTGCCCATAATGTTGAACACTGAGCACTAATACTACTTGTTACGTGCAAACAACATGTCACTCACACATTTTTTTAATTCCTATCAATTATCTAGACAGTAAATAATTACTATTTGATCTCTATGTTAAATGTAAAAGTCCTTGGCATGCCTACATTTACCATAGAATTTAACCTGCATTATATGCTTGTTGACTTTATGTGTTGCTCACTAGAAAATTATTGTATATATAATCCTTATTAGTTCCTATAGTTAATTTCCTCTAATGAATGGGCTTGTTAGACAACCTTCTAACTTCAGCAAGACTATAGGTATGATTCCAAAACATTTAACATAGGTGTCCCTATACTGGTGCCTCCCCAATATGAAGACACGTCGCCATGGAAACATGGCGAACTCTCTTGAATTCTCTATTGGGTTAGTGTGCCAAGATCTAGAACGTTGATCTAGAAAGGTGGTCATGCACGGTGGAGATCATTCTAGAGTTCTGCCACTTTGCAACTCTAATGTAGTTAGGGTTTATGGAAAATTCAACCACAAGACTGCTTTGAGGGTAACTTATCCAGTCCACCACCACGGTTGACCACCATATTTCTTCTCTCGAGTTTTATTTCTTAGCAGTAGGGCCACCTTCATTCCTTAGGAACGATTCCTCCAACACAGTCATCTCTTTCTCCACGATTATTCATGAGATTCGTCTTTCCCTTCCAACACTCATAACCTTTTTCCTATGTGTTTCTCGTAAATCGTCATGATACTCTGCCAGTTGCTAATTGCGTTGTTCGTTTAATCTATAGGTTCTCTTCCTCCATGGATTCCAGTCATTTTACTTGCCTAGGTGATAGGTTCGACCTAATTCTCCAATAGTTAAGTATTCCAAATCTTTTGTTTCCCCTCTTATGCTTTTCATTTATAGAGGTTTTTAAATGTTTGCTTACTAGCGAGTTTATCTAGCCTTTGTTGTCCTCTTGATGCCAGGTTTTCTTTGTAGCCATAGAGACGTCAATTCTCCTTCTGATATACGATGCCAAGTTACTCTACAAACCTTCTTATGCTGGCTCAGGGTTCACATGGTTTATTAGTTGGTTTAGACAGAAAAAGGGTTTACCTTGTAAATTAGTATGGGAATTTCTTTCATACTATACCCGGTAATAGTAGTGATGGCTTACTATTTGTTTGGATAATGCCTTTGTTATTTTTTTTTAAGATTCAAATATGTCACATTGCCTTACTAGGTTTTTCTTTTGTATTTTTTCAATGGGGTTCCTGCTACCAAGACCACTCAAACCCCTTACAATTCAACTAAGTTCTTGGAGGAAAGGTCTAGTTATTCGAGTTGACTTTGAAGTCTTTTTTTTTTTAATTTACAAATGTCTCTTCTTACAATAGCGTTAGTCTAGTCAGATTTATGAGTGAACTACTTCTAACAATGGCTCTATTTATTGTTAAATCAAAGCACTGTTGTGTTTTCGTAGCTTTACACACAGAGATTGATTTTCTCTAATATTTAAATTGGTACAGTCAGTTTTTCATTCAAATGTACAATTTCTTTTTTCATTTTGGGTTCTATTTCCTTCTGGTTTTTTATTTTACCAAGACCTTCATGGTCCCTTCTAATGTATGTAGTTGTTCTAGCTTAATTGGTTACCGAATAGCCTAGAAAATATGGTTGTGGAAAACAGAGTCACGAGACTCTATTCACCTTTCGAATTGTAGTTTAGTTTAGTAGACACCAACCCAAGGTCTTGAGGAGCCCTTTGTTGATACCCTTGGATAGGGTCATAACATGTGGGAGCCAGATTTAGTTTGATCAAACATTGTTGAAGCTCTTGTTCCAGTATTATTTTTCCTTCACCAGGTATCTGCGAGTGTGAATTTCCATTTTTTTTGCAAACTATTTACTGTTCACAAGGAAATGTATGCAGTTTACTTATTATTCGTTTATGTGTTCACTTGGTTTAGTATCATCTTGCATTTATCTACTTATTACACTAGAAATGCGTTATTTCTTTGTTAGGGAAAATAATCCAAGTTCTATCCATGGAATTTATGCTCCTTCTATGGTGTTTTAATTAACAAAAGCTTACTATTTATAATCTATATTTCTGAATTTATTTTAAAAGAATGTACATACTGTTGTGACACCATTACATAGTCCTTTCCTACTTAACTAATTCGGTTCTTGACATAATTATACAAATTGGGTACTTCTATATATTCCTAAGAAGAAGTAAGGACTAATGTAAATACATTAACTATACCAACAAAACTATAAGTCTCTCCTCCTAACCTTCAATCCGAGGTCTACTCCTGAGCTTCCACTCGTCCACACAATCTAGATTCAATTCTCAATTTGTCTAGTCTCCAAACCTCAAGACCCTCGGTCGAGTTTAGAGTCCCAACCTATAAGGATCTAGAAAGGATTCCACTGGCCCAAGTCTAGCTCAGGAACCTCCTTAGAACATCAATACACTATTCACTTGTGGATAGTCTTCTCTTAGGTCTACCTATATTATATCAGATTATATCAGATTATATTAGCTAAAATATAATAATATAATATTATGTTTTACCCTATTTTTACCCTCAATTGGTCCATTTCGTATTGTAATACTTCTTTATATTTAAAGTTTGAAAGTGAACAAACCCAAATATAAAATTAACAAGAGTTGAGAAATATAGAATAAAATGTAATATTTAGGTTGAAGTGTGATGGGAAATATTATGTAAAATGTAATAATACTACATTTAAATTAGTATTTCCCTACCCTCTTTGCTTTTATTGAGGGAGGTGATAATAAATAATTGGTAACATATAATATTATAATATTATTTTATCCAAAATTTCCCTCACCCTATTAACTTTTTATTAATAACATTTTAACTTGGTCAAAAAATAAAAATGAACAATTATATTTATAATTAATAAGTAGTAATTAAACAAGCCTAGATCACAGGTCTAATTTCTTCAAACACGGATTTCTCCAAACACAGATTTGATTCTTCTTGATTCTTATTAAATCCAAAATTAAAATAAACGTAGGTGATTATATTCACCATGCTTTAAATAACAAATAACCTTACCATACCAACAAAGAAATGGTGTGGTAATGTGACTGCCGCAAGTGATGACAAACAATAAATAATAAGAGAGTCTAAGAAACAAAAATAAAAATAACAGTGTAATGATTACAGACTGATATGAACAAGAAATAAGAATTAGAATTATAACCAGAAATGGTTTTTTTGACGATAGATTAAACTCTATTCACTCATATCCTCATACTCCATCCAAGCATCAGAGGGAAAATTCTTTGACCACACGCAGCAAATTCCCTCTTCATTAGCTGTGAAAATCTCTCCATTTCTTTCGTCGTATGCAAGTGCCACGATTTCACGTGACAATGCAAGCTCTCTGATCTGAGAACGAGGCTCATTCGTAATCTTTGCGAGACATTCTCCTGTAATAATGCTGCTAATATTGATCGTACATTTTTCAAACAGCCTCACTGCATCGCAGAAGGAAATGATTATAATCTCGTTTGCAATGTAAGTTCCCCTCTGAAACTTGTCAAAGACGGGCAGACGGATCGGATGGTCTTCAAAAGTGATCAAAATGTCGCCTCGCATATTACACAGGTGAAGGCTTCGACTTCTGGTGTAGCACAAGAAACAGTCCAATTTAGGTAAATAGTAAGGCTCCACAATTGCTTCTAAATTTGTTGGTATTACTTGAGGGACCTCACCAGATATATCAATCACTTGCATATTCCATCCATGTTGTTGCAGACATATTCTATCATCGCCGCAGAGCGCAGCGAACTGTAACCGAGCTTCATGATGGTTGAGATGGATGATACCTTCCTGACACAGTTCTCCATCCCGTTTCGAATAAATTTTGAACGATACATCGCTCGTATTTCTTGGGAATCCTCCATCGAAATATATCACTACGTACATATTCCCACGACTTTGAAAAAACCATTCTATTTTCCTTTCAACTGGTATACCTCTTTCGAGTGATATGGTGCATATCTGATTGTATTCTTTCAAATCAAAAACTTTGAATACTCTCTCATCTTTATTGTAAATCACGCCTCTGCAATTTGGAATATCGAAATCCCAAGTAACCGCGTCCGCTTCTTCGGCATAGATATCTCTGTATTCATCTGTTCGTCCTGCTTTTACAGATGCTACTTCCACGCTTATAATCTTGAGGTAGGGCAAAGATTGATGATAACCAACGATTATGCGTGAATTATTATTAGAATTGTAGTAGGCAGATACAATCTCCATCTGACAATTCAGTGTTATGGGTTTACCATATTCGTCCTTCAAAGGCCAGACTTTCCCCTGCCGTCCAAATGGAATGAGATGGCCATTGCAAGAAACGCATATTATGTCATCTGCTATAACCAAGTGTGTGACCCTTTCGTCTATGTAGAAGACATGTACATGGTAATCCCAGAAACTATTTGCATCCCAGAAACTATTTGGCAGTTTCCCGTTTAACTCTCGGCGTTGCAGGCCGTTGAAGGAATTCCTAGACAAACACTTATCCCCGTGCCTCGACATTTTCTATCTTCTGTGAAAATTCACTGTGGGTATCCACTATTCACCCAGCTATGTATCGATGTTGATGCCGGAGTATTCTAACAATAAAGTATATTGCGTTCTTTCACTCTCAATCGCTTTTTATTTCATAGGTTAATGCAAGTTATAACAAAGTTGTTTTATTCTTTCGTCGTCAGAGGTAGAGAGATTTTCATCTTAGATTCCTACTTTACTACATGAATCCAGTTAATATATTATAAGTACACATATAGATATATCTTATTATTGTTATTTTTTAGTTCAGCCGACATTACTTTTCCATTATTTGTTTAGAGATAGATTCTCTATTGTTACAATTTAATTATAATTGATTATTAGGTAAACGAAGAGATTAAACTGGCATGGAATATGGTATAATATTCATAGTAGTATCCACCAATAAATACTTAGGATTTGCTTCCAAGTTAATTATGGTGTTTTAATTAATTGAGTCATAGGCTCATTCTACACCAGAGTATGATGTGTAACCATGTCCACCCTCATCAAAGTTGAAAGTTTGGTCATGTAGCTAAAATAAAATTTTAAAAATCTCAAAACTAGAAAAGATTAAATAACTATACAAAACATTTAAATAATGTTCACTCATAAAAAAAATATAGGTGAAGAAATTGGATCGTGCTGGGCTCATGATAGATCCTTGTTTGAAATGGACCTATGCTAATTTATCTCAAATTGATTAATTAAAAAAATGTCATATAGCATATTATATCAAAAGCTATTTACAAGTTCAACATGTCTATGGTAAGCTCTAGTGAATGTTCAAGGTTAAAAATTTTGTCCATGTCTTTTTAAAATGTATATATGTTTAAATCTTATATTGATTTTTATTTAATAATAATTTAAAATAAAGATATAGCTTAGTTACTTTTTATAATTTGTAATTTGTTAATGAGACAAGTATTATGCTGCTTATCATGAATTGATATTGATCACTATTTCATTTATATGACCGCCTAGTATAACTTTATATAACAACTACACAAACATGGAAATGACAATACCTCTTCCATGTGGGTAGTAGAGCCTTATTTTCCCAATAACTCTAATTTTAGATAAGATTTGTATTTAGACAATAGACCATCTTATCTAATACATGGAAATGTTATAATGGTACAACAATATAAAAAACTTCATGCCAATTTAGTTTAAAATATATAATAGAAAATAAAAGTAATAAATTAATTTGATTTGATTCATTATATTGTAATTTTTTTATTAATAAAATTATAAACAAATTGTTATAAGAAATATCACAATACACATCTCATAAAAACTTGCATCAAATATGTAATTAATAAAAATACAAAGTTTAATAAATTTAATTAATACCAGGAGAGGTTCTTCCTCTCGCACACGAACTCGAGCACCACCACTGCTCTTGTTGCTACTGCTACAGGCGGGTGAGGGCCACACCACTTCAAGTTGGTCAATTCGTGGAGGTCGGTTGCTCGAGTGAAGGGAAGCCAGGTCTGCCTGCATTTGGTTCAGCTGTGTTCACCCTGGGCAGCTCAAAGGACAATGCAGGCATCAATGCCCATATAGCAGTCCTCTTCACCAAAATTCCAGAAGGGAATGATGAAGGAAAACCCCCAGAATTGGTGGAACCGCATCCAGAAATCATTGAGGGGGAGAACCCAGTTCTGCAGCCATCAACTGAGGCGGGTACCTATGGGAAAGAGCCCCTGCACGACCCCTCGCACCCCCAGGTGCCGAAACCTCAGGGCAGGGCTAAGGATCCATGGATAGCAATGTGGGAAGGAATCCACGAGGGCCACGGATGGTGCACCATCGTGGAAGAAAAGGAACCCGCGACGACTGACACTTTGACGCGAGCTCCAACGCAGGTCTCTCTCTCTCGGCTCGGGTTCTGGTTTGAAGTCTCTGTGGGTATTTTGACTCTGGTCATCAATGTGCTTGTTCAATTGCAGTCTTTTACTTTGTTTCGTTTATGCTGGTCTAGTTTACTCCCTCGTTTAAATACTGTCATGTTCATGTCGGACCAATGTAAGTTCTCTGTCGGTCCACAGTCAGTTTTGGAAGGAAGCTCCTGCATGAGCAATCATGTTCTTGTTTAACTCTATGCGGCAATATGTCTGGCTTCTTGTCAAAATCATACAGGTTTCCAACCTTAGCAGGTTTTTTAGAGAATTTTGAAAGTCTAGTAGGTGCTACCCGTGCGAGAGAGCTTTCTGTTTCTAAGCTAAGATATCCATGGCGCCAATGCTGGACCTGGATGGACTGTCTTACTGACTGTAAATTTCACCTGTACATATAATATAATAGACTAGATAGTATTTACCGAGAAAAAATAAATAAATTTAATTAATAAACAAATTGTATATCATATATTATACAAATTAGTATAATTCATATTTATTATCATTATATTTCATATTCAAATATATATATATATATAGATATATATAACTATATATATTTTATATATATTTAAATTTTATTATAAATATGTAATATTTTACACCAATATGATTTATTGTAGCTTTGGATTCATTAGTTTCATATAAAAATCAAATTTCTCCAATTATAAAGTTTTTTTCTAGTTTTGCATAAAAACATTCATTTGAGAAATTTAATCTCTCTCAATATTTAATAAATTTGAAATTAAAATTAATCTAAATAAATTTAATTAAGTAATAAAAATAATATACCAAATATTAAACATAATAAAAAGACATTAATATAATTAATTTTTATTTAATATTTCAAAAGTATATATATAAATGAACAAGGATCTTTGTAAATGAAGATGGCATCCAAGAGGACCAAGGTGAACTTAGGAAAGAAGTCCAAAAGGTCAAGGAGGAAGGAAAGGTAGGGAAATGGGCAATCATTAGGAATAGCAAATCTATTATTAGAAATAAAGTCTGAATCATGAGCGATAAATAGGGACTTGCATCACTCTAGATCCTCTTCCAAAATTTTCATGGTTTTCCATGGTGTAAAGGTCCTATCTTAAGTTGGATCCCTAGTTGAAACTTGGGAGCATCATGAATCTAGGGTCTCTCAATTTGACAGTTTCACTCTTTGGTCAGCTTGGAATAAGAAATCCTCTTGGAGAGGTTTTGGTGGTAACTATGTCATGACTGGCAGAAGGCAATAGGATGTCGAACCATAAACGAGCCAGAATAACCGTTTTACATATGCAAGAAAATATAACAAATTCTTTAGAAACAAGTAGGTAGAGTAGTAATGAATGATGGTAGATTATCGGCCAGTAATAAAGAGATCTCTGAAAACACGTCGAATTAGGGTTGTTGTAGGATTTCAAAGTTGGAAGCCATGGAGGGGCGAGAAGGGGGGAGCTCCACTCCCTCCTACAGTCATGTTGTAGCAAACTGATTCAAGAAGCCCATGGAAGCGGAATCAGGGGGTACAAACAAAGGAAAACAGGAAAACAACAGAGTACAGAGGCAAGCAGAGATGCTAGAGGAAGTCAGACGAGAGAAGTGTACAGGAGTAGATAGCAAGAAGGTTGAACCTAGTAGTAGGACAAGACCATTTAAACCTAAGGTTTCCATCACACCCTATGTGGTGTTGAGTGCTCCAACACTACAGACGCACAAGGAGCACGTGGTGACTTATGCAATGATTTGTAAATTCATGGTGTTCTCGCCAACGGAGAAGGCACTACATGCATGGATAAAGAACCATTGCAAACCTAAGGGAGATATAGAGTTACACCTTGGATCCAAGGGTTTCTTCATAGTTGTGTTTATGCACCTAGTGGATAAATACTGGCTGTTTGAAGGAGGTCCTTACTTCTATGCAGTTGTAGGACTCTATATGAGGCCATGGGTAATGAACTTTGTTCCGGAGTGAGAAACATTTACTTCGGTGCCGGTGTGGGTAAGACTATATTCCCTACCTCTAGATTACTGGCTTCCAGAATCATTAAAAGTCATAGGTAATAAACTAAGGCATTTTTTAAAAATATCATAAGCCACTCTACGAGGAAAATATACCTCATTTTCCAGAATCTGCGTGGAAATGGACCTTTCTAGGGCTTTTCCGGATGAAATAATTTTAGAAGTATATGATGAAGAATGGGTACAAGTGGTGGACTATGAGCATGTACCCTTCAGGTGCCGCAAATGCCATGAACACGAGCACCTCTTCATAGAATACCCTTAAAGAAAAATGGAGGGAAGCATAAAAGAAAGCTTAGGTAAAGAGAGTTAAAGCTTTACCAAGGTGGGGGACAGAGGAAAATGAGGGAGAAAAAATAATAAAGAAAATCTATGAGGCAAAACAGCCTAGTCATAATAGGTTCAAGATATTAGAAGAAGAAGAGGGGGATGAAGGAACGAATCAAGTAATTCAGAACAATCAGCTAGAGAAGGAAAATGATGAGAGAATGGAGGATAGACCTGCGAAAAGCTAGTAAAGGGAGGATCAGCCAAGTACTATGGAACTTGATAGGGACCAAGAGATGACCCCAAGCAAAGTGGGTACAGAGGATCATGAACTACAGGACATACTAGAAAGGGAGAATCTCGATCTAGAAAAGTTCCTGGAGGAAGGAACAACCAAAGGAGTGGATTCACTACCTAAGGATGAATTTAAGAGAGTGCAACAACTCTTCCTCTGGAGAACATAGGGAAGGGGAGCAGGAATCAAAAGGAACTATGATATTCAGGACAATGAAGGGGTTAAAACTATGGAGGCTACATGGGGACAAACTCCCAAGAATCCAGGAAGGAAAAGAGGAAGAAAACAAAATTGAGTTGTTGATTGAATGTGGAAAACTCATGATCAACTCAGGTAAGATGAAATACCTAGCTAGTGACTCCTTTACAAATATTTCTTAATGAAGCTTACAACATGGAATATTAGGTATCTAGGAAGCAAAAGGAAACAAATAAATCTCAGGAATAGAATGAAAGTGTAAAAACCTAATATGATATTTACTCAGGAAATGAAATGTTCAATAGGAAAAATAAGAGAAAAACATAGAAAATGGCTGATTAAATATGAATATCTAGAAGTTAAAGCAGATAAAATAGTAGGAGGAATTCTCACACTTTGGAACCCTAAGAAAATAGGAATCCTAGATGCTGAAGCATCTAGGAACTATTTATCCATGGTCATCCAACCTTTGGGGGACAAGGATGTTTATTTGATTACAAATGTTTATGGCTCTTTAACATGATTAGGTCCCTATCGGAAAAAATGGTGGAACCAGATCACTAGGCAGAGATTCGATAACATTTCAGAAATTCATAAACAACATGAGGCTAGTAGATATAGAGACTAGTAATGGTATCTTCACCTGGAACAATAAAAGGGGAGGTGAGAGCGAAGTGGGAATCACACAACAAAAAATGTAGGAATACATCAAGGGAAAAAAAGAGGAGGTATATCCTTCAAAAATATTCTTCAAGGGAAAAATACAGCCAAAGCAACACCAAATCAAACAGTTATGGAACCAAGGCCATATATCATGGAACAGGTGAATTATACCCCAAAATTCAGCATAGATGTACCAGAAATAGATGAGCATAGCACTATCTATGAAAAGAAAGCAATAATATGTAGATTCAACTATTTTTGGCCCAACCCTGTTGATCTATTTCATTGGATTTTCACAAATTAGACTACACAATGTCAAATACATCTATCTTCCAAGGGTTTCTTCATAGTAAACGTTTCTACAGCAGTGGCCAAAGATCTTGTAATATAGGAAAGACCTTGTGTTTTAGTGGTCTATAGGACACTTCCTCACACCATGGTTCCCAAAATTTGATGCAAATACAATGGTTGTCTCTAGGATGCCACTTTGGGTTTGACTATATAACCTCCCAATATAGATATGGAATTAAAAAGTACTCATAGGAATTGGTAACACTATTGGGTGTTACATCAAAATGGACACCCAAAGACTGGAGGAAAGATTCTACACTTTTGCACGAATATGTGTGGAAGTAGACCTCAGCAAAGGTTTTCCAGATCAAATTCAACTGAAGCATAGACAGAGGTGTTGGACATAGGTTTTAGAATATGAAAATACAACATTCAGATGCAGAACCTGCTGAAAAACAGGACACCTATGAAACACGTGTCCAACAGCCAAAAAAGACACTCGTAGGAAGAAGAAAATAGGGAAAACAACCAAGGGATGGAACTATCCTCCACCACTCTCGTATGACAAGGAGGAAGAAGATGTGGAACATGTAACTCCCAGTGAGACCAATCAGATGAACAAAGAACCAAAAGTGGAAGACATAAATCCATAAGAACCTATAGACTTACAGTCAATAAAGATACCAGAATCAATGGATATCAGCGGATCTAAATGGAAATACATATCAAAAACATTAGACTCTGATAAAGACAACCCCCAACCTGTGGCTAACACAATGCTAGCACTTATATCTCCAATATGGACTCAGTGGCGGTGGAGAAAGGTTGAGAAGAAAAAAGGGCGAAAAGCTTGACTTTTTCCCCATCTCTACATTTATTTCTTGTTTCTTTTCATGATCTTTGATTAGCAACTATATTGTTGATGCAATGCGCCATAGCATATGTAACATGTAATTTTTTTTTAATTAATAAAATTACGATTTTTCCTTGGGAAAAAAAATAAAAGGGGAGGAGAGTCTCAAGTGGCCTCAAAACTGGACAAATTTATTATCTCAGAGGAACTCATCCTTACAGGTCCTGATTTGTCAGCTACAATACTCCCTTTTGGTGGCTCAGATCACTAACCTGTTCAAATTGAAGTGTCCTTTATAGGAGCTCCAAGAAACAAACCTTTCAAGTTTGAAAACATTTGGCTTACCCATCCTGACTTTATCAGCAATACTGAAAAATGATGGACAGAGGATATGCAAGTCCAAGGCATAAAAAATTTCCTCCTACATAAAATATTGAATCACATCAAACCTAGGCTTAAACATTGGTATAAGAATGAGTTTGGAAACATTTTTGAATCCAAAAGTACATTTGAACGGAAGCTACAAGAAATTAACCAGATCCTCATAACAGATGGCTTCAACGAGGAGAGAAAGGAACAAGTTGACCATAATCAACAAGAATAGGAAGGATTATGCAAACAAAATCAGATATTTAGGAAACAGAAATCATGGGTACTGTGGTTAAAAGAAGGAGAAAGGAATACTTGGTTTTTTCACAAAGTCACCATGTCTCACAGGTCTCATAACAGGATTTCAAAAATCAAATATTCTCAAGGAAATCAACTCAATACCCACAAAGAAATAGAAGTTGTTCTGGTTCAACATTTCCAAGGCATAGCTGAGGAACCTCTTTTAGACAGATCTCAATTCATCAATAAATTTACAAAGCACAATCCTAAGCTTGTGACAAGAGAAGACAATTATAATCTAAACAGAACAATGAATGAGGAGGAGGTCAGCAGAGTCATCAAAGAGATGAAAAAAGGAAAAGTGCCAGGTCCAGATGGCTTCAATGTTGACTTCTCTAAAGCATGTTGGGGAATAGTCAAGCATGATG
The DNA here is from genome assembly GCA_000404065.3 of Pinus taeda. NCBI lineage: Eukaryota > Viridiplantae > Streptophyta > Pinopsida > Pinales > Pinaceae > Pinus > Pinus taeda. The sequence goes on along the minus strand of APFE030841914.1, from coordinate 3,073 downwards.
TCATCGATGTGGTGGAGGACTCAAGGAAAAAAGAAATTGTCTTGAAGGCACTCAATACCTCTTTCATATCCTTGATTCCAAAACAGGTTAGTGCTATGCCACTAGACAGAGTTAAACCAATAGCATTATGCAATGTGGTGTACAAAATTATTTCCAAAATAATTGACAACTCGCTTAAGCCCCTTCTTCCAAATCTCGTGTCCAAGGAGCAAACTAGATATGTGGAAGGTAGAAAAATTCTCAACAATATCATTCAAGCTCACAAGGTGGTTCACTCACTTAAGAACAATAGGGAGAGAGGAATGATTATACAACTTGACATAGAAAAGGATTATGATAAGCTAAGTTGGGCTTACATCAAGGAAGTTCTAATAGCTTTTGGCTTCGGCCATAACTGGATAAGATGGGTAATGGCCGTTGTAACTACCTCCAGTTTCTCAATCCTATTAAATGGTTCACCATCGACAACCTTCAAACCTTCGAGAGGTCTCAGACAAGGAGATCCACTCTCACCCTTCCTCTTTATTATCATGATGGAAGGGCTTGGAAATACTATCATATTTTCCAAAGTAGAAGGTCAAATCGAAGGTCTCAAACTTACCATGAATGGAGAGGCTTTGACCCATCAACAATTTGTCGATCATACTATGCTGCAGGGTATTCCCATGATCAAGGAAGGTCTAACCTACAAACAAATCTTGAGCAAATTCGCAAACGTTGCTGTTACATAAGTAAGCCTGTCCAAATCAAAGATCTTCTTTTTTAATACTAACAATGATATTCAGAGACATATTTCTAGAATTCTAAGCTTTCAGAGAGATATACTACCCTCCAAATATTTGGGAATACCTCTAATAGACAAACCTCTAAGCAAGGAAGTTTGGGAGCCTGTGATAAATAAGCTCCAAGAAAAAATTCAGAAATGGAAAAACAGATCTTTGAATTTAGTAGGACGACTAGTGCTGACGAAAGTGGTCCTTCAAAAAGTTCTCGTCTTTATGTTTTCAGCCCTTCCAGCTCCTAAAGGAGTTATGCAACAATGCACAAATATCCAAAGGGATTTTCTTTGGGGAAAAGGGGAAGAGAAAAAAAATGCACATTGGTAGCCTTGGAAAAGATCTATAAACCTAAGACACGTTGAGGTTTAGGACTTGATGACCCTGAAATACATAACAAAGTCTTGGGGGGGAAACTATGGTGGAGATGGCTAAAAGATTTGGCTTCACCTTGGGCCAAGATTTGGAAACAAAAATATGCAAACAATTACTAAGAAATGGATCACATTAGAATGTTTGGGCTCATCAAAGGCTCCCACATCTGGAACAAAGCTTGGGAGAATAGAGCCATTGTTCAGAAAAAAAGTTTCTGGGAAATAAAGGTTGGCAACCTTGCCTGGTTTTGGGAAGATAATTGACAACACGAACCTAAATTGGTAAGAGAAGGATTCGCCAATCTCAAGAGTGATACTCACAACAAAGGGCTGATCAGGGTTAATGACTTCTAAGATTAGGAAATAAGTGAGGGGAAATGGAGAATATGGAAGAACCTGGTATACAGTGATGACTCCCTATTGAAGGCATGGGAAGAAGATTTAACAACCATCTTGGAACGGAGAAAGATTCTAACATCAATTGATTCAGACCAACTGAGATCGGGCAATAACAATGAAGGTAAATTCAACCTCAAAGAGGCCAAGCACATAGCCCTTGGACTTGATCATCCAAACCCTGATTGGATATGGAAGGACCCATGGTAGAACCAAAGTTGGATGTAAATTAAACTATTGATGTGTTTAGTGCAACATTAAAAAATTCTGACCTGGAAAAACCTTAGGAAAAAAGGGGTATACGGCCCATCTAGATGCCAGCTATGTGAATTACAAGAAGAAACTATGGATCACCTACTCAATTTCTGCTCGTTCACATCCACCCTGTGGAGCTGGGTAGCTACAATATTCAAACAAATGGACAGGGATAGGGGCAACATCACCAGTACTTTGAAGAAGTGGAGAAAAATTTCTTTGACAATGAAATAATCAACAAAGCTTGGGCTTTAATTTCGGGCTTTCTAATCTGGGATGTTTGGAAAGAATGCAATAACAGTGTATTCAAGAATAGGAAAGGTTCTCCCGAGAACATCATGGCTTAGATTTTAAGACAGCTCAATATGACAGTAGGGACCCTCATTAAAAACCCCCCTGAGGACCAACAAAATGATTTAGATGTGTAGATATTATGGCATTTTGTCTTCAGGGACTTGTCCCTCATGGAAAAAACATGAATGTAAGTCATATATTAACTGATAAGTATTCCTGGCAACCTCCCCTTAGGTTTTTATGAAATGTAATATAGATGGGGCCTAAAAAGGAAACCCATGTATGGTAGGGTATGGAGGAGTAATAAGAGATGAAAATGGTGTCATAAAAACCATCTTTCATAGTCATTTGGGAAAAGCCACTAACAATATGGCAAAGCTCATGGCCCTTGAGAAATGCCTTGAAATCCTGAGGGACTTAAATCTTCATAATACCATAATTGAATCTAATTCTAAATTGATTATTAACTCAGTCAAGTAAAATTCCTACGGCTCAGCTCCAAATAAAGACTCGAGAAATTGGCGGCTTCTGCAAGTTTATCAACGGATTCAATCCCACTTGAAAAACATGAGAACCCTTAGTTTTACTCATGTGCATCTAACAACCAACAAAGTAGCAGACATTTTAGCCAATGAAGGAATTCTCTGTGGTAAGAGCAACAAAATATTGTGATTGGAAGGAGATCCCCCTATGTAGATTGATGGAAGACTGTCTCAGACACGCGTACATGCACAGGGAATTCTATCTAAGCAGGGAAAAAATTAAAAGGTTGTAGACTAGACGAAATAGGGGAATTTGGAGCTCTATGGTAAAGTAATGCATGAAATTATGTGGACAAGATTTTGAGTCTTCCAGTGGGAATCTCTACCCAGAACTCTACAAACCCAAAGTTATTGAGCAAGATTCAATTTAAGAACAAGTCTTTTTATAAAAACAAAATTCTCTAAAATTCACCTTTGAATTAGCTCTGCACTTGGT
>APFE030841909.1:49401-115956 GCA_000404065.3 Pinus taeda | reverse complement strand
TTTTCGGTCCATGGTTTTGGACGTGATGGTTTTCGATCCATGGTATTGGACGCTTCAACATGTATAAATATGTATTGTAACATTGAAAGGAACATAATGAAAAATCAAGCTGGTAGTCCCAATTTTGGAATCCAGGGGAAATCTCTGTGCATATGTGTTTTTTATGTGTTATGCTCTCGCATTGTTTATTTTTCTGTGATTTAGAATTCATATGCAGGTAATTTCTGTACGGGGTTAAAACCTACAGTATAATTCTGATGTATTTCTACCTTGTATGATAATAAAAATAGTTGGGTTTTTTAGCTAAGGCTTTCCCCTAAATATTTTTTGTGTTTCATGTGCATTGATTCTTCTTCTTATGGTTATATGTGTTTAGGTCTGATTCAACACAATCTTTAAGCTTTTGCAAGTTTGATAGTAGAAGCAGATTATAAGATTTTTCTTTGGTATATTGCATTATTGAGTTAATCTAAAGTCAGATTTTATACATAGATCTCAGAGGTAAATTTGTAGAGAATTTGTAGGAAATTTCTACATAGTGAACAACTGCTGGCATTTCAATGTATTTTAACTTGTAGAAGTGTTGTTTCAATTTTTGTATTGCATTTCCTTAGTGTCCCATGCATGACCCTTTTTCTACACTGACAGTCTCCATTGTGACGTTTCTCTTCATGAGCTTCATTTTCTTTTCATTTCACTGATTTCTACACTTGATTGGATTGCATGCATGCCTATTCACTCATATATACACCATCATTGCACAGTTATTCATTAATTCTCATTTTCAAGTTTCCCTTGGGTAGATCTGGACTGCCTTGGCCTAGATCTTGATTCTCTCGGCATGCACTGTGAATTCCCAGAAGTAGAGCATGTTGCCTTCAGGGTGAAGAATTATCAGTAGATATATCATTTTTCATAGTCGATGAACATGATGGATGCAAGGTTCTACACTCCCAATAGAAACACGAACACAAGAGACATATTGAAGCATCAGGTAAGGGAGCCATCGAAGTTCTGGATGACACCCAACCAGATATACCAAACAAAGACTCTCAAGAAGGCTTACCAACTCTTGGTCATCTTTGCATGTTCTTGTATGGCGAAGAGAGCACAAAGACCTTTCCACAAAGTTGGGTTGTTATGTTGGATCAACTGGAAAGTGAAGGAAATTCTTTCAACTGGTCTAACATGTTGGCTCTTCATCTAAAATTGCATGTATCGAATGCTCGAATTTTTCCCAAGGATCAACAAGCAAGATTATTCATGTCTGCCTACATGTTCGATGCAGCCTGTGCCCATCAATAGTTTCCTGGCCTGGGTTAGGCATGGACAACTTCAGAGAATGTTGTGAATATATATTGCAAGTTTCTCTTAGAGTGCAACTACCGAGGAGTCATGGTTAGATTATCTAACCACTTCATTTCCCCTCTGTACACAATGATCTTTGAAAAATATCTACCTTGGATGTCTCAGGCAGAAATGGAGGTGTTGTTGAACATTGCATATTAGTATGCCTCATTCGATGACACCTTCATCAAGATTTATAGCGCAGATAAGGCTCCACATTTGTTGCCAAAGTTTTTCATGGACAAGATGTTAATGCAGGAGGTTGCATGCCATATCTTGAGAGGGTTATCAGTTGGAATGCACAGGAAGAAGAAGGAACCATGGCCTATGATTCCTTTGCGGATTGTGTTGTATGCATTCCAACGTTTGAAAGAAGCAGATTCTGAGGTTGAGTACTTCAATAAGTTTAAGGTTTGACACCAATAGTTTCAATCCATACAATCTGTATGGCTTATGTAGGGACCACTATATGAGAGTGTACCATACTTGGATTCATGGGGTGTGTCATTGGCCAGAGAAAGACCCTTGGAGATATTTCTATAACTCCTCTAGGCTCAATGAATCGGTTAGCATGGAAGTAGAGTGGCTAGCAGCACTCAAAGCAACAATACCATAGGGAACAACAACAATAGCAACAGCAAGTAGCAACCCTGCAAAAGACAAAGGCAAGAGGAAGATTTCTAAAAGTGAAGAGGCAGAGAAAATCTACAAGTTTAAAGAAGATCCACTTGTTGAGAGACTAGCTTTGGAGATAGGAGCAAAGAGGCAAAAACGCGATAGGAGAGGATCACAACAAAGGAGAGATAATAAATGACTGGAAGAGACAGAGAGGAAGTTGCAGGGATTAGGGTAGAAGATTAAAGAAGAACAAGAGTTGCGCAGAAGAGAAAGGAAGTGTAGCAGGAATAGGAATAGGAACAAGAGGAAGTGCAAGGTACACAGAAAGAGAAAACTGGACCAATACAAATTGAAGACTAAGATCCACCACCAACAGATGATGAATAGGGTGAGCAACTACAAAAACATGAACTTGGTCAGCAAGATGAATCGGTGGATGAACATATGGGCACATAGATGGTACAACTGGAATAGGATCATGATGTTGAACTCATGCCAAAAGAAACTGAGGTCACCCCACAAGCTCCACCAACTGCACCAACAGAGCAAGTCGCAAGTGAAAAAGGGGATACTGTTCTCCTCGAGGATGATCTGGGAACATATGTTTACAACATAGACTTAATGAATCACAACATAGAGTTGTACAGGCATGTAGAGAGCACATCCTGAATGAGCATGCATCACCTGCGCACTTTGAAGAACGAGTGATTATGTCAAATGTACAAAGACAACCAACTTTGTTAGTCATTGCTACGAAGGTTTATGGTGAAGCCACGATCTCAAGTGTGAATTTATTGATAGAACAAAATGAGTGCATGTCTAAGGAATTGCAAGCAATCAGGCAGAGAGAGGAACAATCAACATGATCTGCCATAGCAGGGATGAAGAAAGCGATACTTACTGAAGTGTTGGCTCTTGAGACAGTCATGCAGATACTATATGACAGGTTCATCACTATGCACAAGGCATTTGTCCATCTACATGGTCATCAGCAACACTTCATCAAGATAGGGCACACACTCACAGATATATATGCCACTGTTGATCATGTACAAACATGGACAATGAGGTACAGTGGAGCCCTAATTCACTTGCAAAAGATGATGAAGTCATAGGTAGAGTTAGAAAAATCATGCATCCAGAGTCTGATCCGGAACTATGAGGAACTCACGCCACTCATCAGTAACGTTGAGGCTTTGTATGCATGGTTGTTTAGGAGTTTGGATGTCATGGTGAGAAATTATGGCACCTGGTCAATTAGAAAACTCACCAAAGCAAAAGAAAAGAACCAAGTCCAACTCGAGCTCGATGTCTACTTGTATTAGTTGATGCACATGGCCACTAATGAAGATTTGTAGATCAGCATAGAGAACATGAAAAGATATGTTTTCGGTCTGACCGTGCTCAGGACTAAGTTGCGCATGTTATAGGACGAGTTTCACATAGGATCCAAATCAATATAGCCAGAAGTGATGGAGGCAAGAGTTCATTTCCAAAAATACATCATCAAATAGTACACGGAAACCATTGCAAAATACCAAGCTTGGCATTAGTTCATCACCGAATATCACAAAGAGGATGTTGACAAGTTGGTCTTTCCACAACCGTCCGAGTCTTAGTGTTGTCTTCTCTGGCTCACTCAAGCCTATTTTTGTCCCACATGGGTATATGTGGAAAATGTATTATTATTGTAAACATGATGTAAAGCGAAATTCCAAATGTCATTAGTGGAATGAAAATAGTCGTGTGTAATGTAAAGAGTTATATGTAATGAATTTGAAGAGTCATGAGAGTAGTCCAAGAGTCACAAAGGGGAATGTCAAGGGTCACCCCACCCTTTCTTATAAATAGAACCTCATAACTTATAGTAGAGGATTTTGGGAGCAAAGCTTTTGCTAGGAATTGCTTAGAGAGGGCTTGGAGAGTATTGTGACGAGCCTTGGCTTCTCCACAGTGCAGAGCAAGTACATCCTTCTAGAGGAGCAGATGATGTTGACTGTAATGTTACACTATTGGGGCTAGTGGCTTTCATGAGTGTATGTATGCATGGAAATTTCACTTTATATATATATATATATTATATATATATATATATATATATATATATATTATATATATAATATATTTATATATATTATATATATATATATATATATTATATATTATATATATATATATATATATATATATATATATATATATATATATATAGATAGATAGATAGATAACAGAGCCAACATGTCTTCATGCATATGTTGTTATTGTTGTTTAATTATTCTAGTTACTTTAGCAATGTATGTTATTTAACTTATGCATTTTTGTATGAACTATTTTGTATACAATTGTATGAATCTTGTTGAGGTCATGTTGTTGATATAACCCATCACTTTGGATTGTTGACTATTTTTCTTTCCAACTTGTGATGTCATTCAAATCGTGTGTTCCTTTCAGGCTGCGTACTATTACAAAATTCTAAGGGATACACTTATTTCCCCCCTCCATGTGTTAGAATCCCCATACATCTTACTTGACTCGCTGCAAGATCACACACGTGCTTCCAACAAATATATCTTTCTTACCTCTATGTGATATCGCAATCAAGGCATAACTTTACTACCCACTACTGGGACTCCTTCTCCAAATGGTCTGAGGTCTGGTTGGGACTTCTTACTAGGGATATCCCCTTGACATGTTGGTGGGTCCAGGACTGTCAACATTTCTAGTGCTAGAAGGAGGGCTAGATGAGAAGATGAGTCCTCAAAGTTTGTTTTAAATCTCTACACTTTTTTCATGACTTACAATACAATTAATCCACCGAGATGTCTATCTTATTGGTGCAGTTTTCTCTTTCTGTGCACCTTGCACTTCCTCTTGTTCCTATTCCTATTCCTCCTACACTTCCTTCTCTCTTCTGTGCAACTCTTGTTCTTCTTTAATATTCTACTCTAATCCCTGCAACTTCCTCTCTGTCTCTTCCAATCATTTATTATATCTCCTTTGTTGTGCTGCTCTCCTATCATGTTGTTGCCTCTTTGCTTCTATCTCAAAAGCTAGTCTCTCAACAAGTGGATCTTCCTTAAACTTGTAGATTTTCTTTGCCTCTTCATTTTTAGAAATCTTCCTCTTGCCTTTGTCTTTTGCAGGGTTGCTGCTTGCTACTGCTATTGTTGTTGTTCCCTATGGTGTTGTTGCTTTGGGTGCTGCTAGCCACTCTACTTCCTTGCTGACCGATTCATTGAGCCTAGAGGAGTTATAGAAATATCTCCAAGGGTCTTTCTATGGCTAATGACATGCCCCATGGATCCAAGTATAGTACACTCTTCGCTTGGTGAAAGTCAAAGAAGAAACACAACACTTGCACTTTTAACTAGTACCACCTACTCTAATTGGTTTTTTTGGGTTAAACCTCGTCAGCTCAGTCAAATAGAGTAGGGTGACGTGGGAAACCTTAAAAAGTATTTTCAGAGCTACATATAACATACTTCTCTGAAGTGACAATCTATTCTGCTCTCAACCACCATGTGTAAATCCATTGACAGCAGTACAAAGAAAAAATTTTTTCCATCACGTGTGACGGCTCCTTAGTATGCCAGAGGGAGGCATACCTTATTGCTTGAAAAACATCTTCTTCGACAGGAGGGAACTGCGATTCCTTCAGCTACTTCCATGTAATTATCACGATGATGATGATTAACCATGCATAATTAAATTTATTCCCCTCCTTCTTTGCTTCCCTGCAGTCTACCAAAAACTCCTTACACAAATAAGTGACTCAGATAAATTGGATCCCGGCGTTGAACTGCGCAGCTAAAGAAACCATGGTTACAGGCACCTCAATTACTCTACACTTCTTCATGATCTTCCCTACTAATATGTGTGTGGAAAAGCACACCCATTGGTTTTTTATGGAGTTACTGTCATACCAACGAGATTTCTTCACTATTTTAAATTTATCCTTCATCGTTTGTGCCATCGTTGTGTCCTGGTTCTTTCCTTCTACAGGATATTTTCCTTAGTGAGGAAGTCCTATAATCCTTTTGATCAAAATTTCATGGATCGGGATCCACATCCCCAGCCAGAGGCATCCATCATGTACTAATATGAGAATTTGGCACACACAACTTGCATAGGATGTGCTTCTACCGAAGTGTGCCACATTTACCATATTTAACAAGCCTACTCTCTGCAATCCTGTAGCCCACCAATGCAGCTCTGACCTTGTGACTCCACTTTCTAGGTAATATACCTATTGCGGGTATCTGTTGGGCTCAAACTCTGGGTATTTACTCCAATCAGTGAAATCCCAGTCCTCCATCTTTAGTTTTGGGATCTTCCCCAATAGTTCGTCATCAAACGGCACTTCCTCCAGTAGCAATAGAGTGAACGTGCCAAAATTCACATCTTTCAGTTCATTGATCGGGTTGGCACTCGTTTTTCTTGGTGGCATATAGGGTGGGAGCACGGAGGGAATTTATGTTCCTTTTGTCCCCATCTAGTGCACCTCAGCCTCTTCCTCACTATAATGAATGTCTTGTGGTTCCTTTTTCTAGATTGGTTTCTTCCCCTTCTGCATAGGTTTCTTCCCCTTTTCCTCCTTGTTCTTTGTTTGCACTTCCTTTTGTGTCTTCTTTCTCAGAGATGTCCTCAGTTCTATCCCAAAGACCTCATCTGGCCTCTTTTCATGTTTCTTTTGTGTTTGTGGTTTTGTGGTACCTACTTCTGCGACAACCTTGCATGCCTTGGGGACATGGGTACACTTTCTATTGTGGTTTTGTTGGTATATGCTTCCATAATGCTTGCTAACCCTTTCTCTACAAACTCTCTAGCAATTTCTTCAAAGCTTCTCTCAAACATTCAGTAGCTCACTTCTCTCTTAGTTGCAAGTTCTCAAACTAAATTCTCCAAACAAAAAAGTGTAAAATGTGGTGCAGGATATGGTTTTATAATGAATTTGAATTTTGAGCACCATGATTGGCTAAGATCTTGCTCATTTAATGCAGGTATGGTGCTAGATTCAACTAGTTTCTCTCATGCCCTTTAACGGAAACTTCCTTTTAACAGTAGCATTTTCCTTCCAACGGTCATATTTCTGTCCAACTTCGACAAACCTTCCCTTGTGCCACAGTCATCCTTTCTTCATCACAGTTCCTCAGAATTCATCATACTCTTGAGCATTGTGTAGTAATCTCCATATAGCGAAGTCCCTTTTTGCAGATTAGTTTATAGTCTCGTGCCCACTTTCAACTATAGTTGGCACCAAGACTTTCTTCCCTTCATTTTTTAGTGCGAAGTTCCAAGGACAGAATCGTCCTTGTATACTTTCAATTTGCCACCATTCACTCATCTTGGAATCAGCTGACCATTTAACTTCGCAAGTTGAAATGCACCACCATCAGAGATGTCCTTGATGATATATGGCCCTAACCAATGAGTCTTAAATTTTCCTTGGAACTTCACCAATTCATTGTCATAAAATAGTACAAGATCTCCTTCCCAAAATGTCTTCTTCTTGATGTGCATGTCACGCCAATCTTTCTCCCTTACTTTCAACATTTGATGATGGAACACTGCTATGGACCTATCTTCTTCTAGATACAGTAACTGCAACATCCTTTCCTTCATAATGTCAAGTTTTGCCATATCTGTGAACATTGCAATCCTCAAACTTGGCACAATGTATTCCATAGGCATAATTTCCTCTTGTCCATATACCAACCTAAAAGGTGTCTGCTCTGTCAATTTATTACATATTGTCCTATATGCCCACAACACCATTGGAATCCTCAGATCCCAGCCATCTTTGTTCACATTGCATAACTTGGTCAATGCATTCTCCAAAATATTATTGAAAGCTTGCATTGTTCCATTTGCCTAAGGATGATAAGGAGTGCTTTTCTAGTGGTAAACCTGAAATTCCTCAGTTAATGCTTCAATGATCTTATTCAAGAAGTGTGTCCCTTGGTCACTTATCAGAATCCTTGGGTAGCCAAATCTGGATAGTATATATTCAAAGATGAACTTCGCAACATTTTCTGCGCTACAATCCTTCACTGGCTATGCTTCAGCCCATCTTGTCAAATAATCAGTTACAGTGATTATATACCTCACACCATTTTTTTCCCTAGTGGACTGATAGGTCCAACAAATCAATAGCCCATTTGTCAAAAGCCTGCAAAGTTATCTATGGTACTAGTGGCATCTCATCTCTCCCAGATGGCTTCTCTGTTATTTGACATACATCACATGCTTGGAAAAATTCTTTTACATCCTTATGTACTGTAGGCCACTACAACCCAGCTCTTAATATTTTTTGCACAGTGGTATTTTCTACATAATGTCCACCTACGACTCCTCCATGAGCTTCTATCAGAATACTTTGTCTTTCATGTTTATGGACGTATCTACGCAGTTTTTCATCTGGCCACATTTTGTACAAGTATCCAGCAATCAATGAGAAACCAGCTGCTTTGACTACCAACTCCTTCTTTTTCTTCATAGTGTACTTCACGGGCGCCATTCCTATAGCCAAAAACTAAATAATATCTGCGAAGTGATCATTTGCGACTCTTATTGTGAATAACTACGCATCAATTAGGTTAGCTTCAATTCTTGTGGGTTCTTATCCTATCTATATCCTTGATAGATGATTAGGCCTGGCATTGAATCCTCTTGGCTTCACTACAACCTCAAAGTCATATTCCTAGAATAATAACAACCATCGATAGATTTTTCCTCCTAAAATAGGCTTATTCACCAAATATTTCAGCGTGGAATGATCAAAAAACACCTTAAAATGTTCTCCCAATAAATAGTGCCTAAACTTCTGTAATGCATATACCATAGCTAATCCCTCTCTTTCTGTCGTGCTATAGTTCTTTTCTGCCTTGGATATTTTTCTGCTTGAAAATTCTATGGGGTGATCAATTTCTTCCATTCTTGGATACGCTAGACTATACGCAATGTCTTGCAATATGCGTTAACATGTACATGAAATTCCTTATTCTAGTCTAGGAAATCTAGAATAGGTGCAGTCACCATCTTCTCTTTCAATACATCCAAGATTTTCTGGCACTCTTCACTCCACTGAGAGGTCACGTATTTCTTTAGCAATTTCTCCATTAGCGCAGTTATCTGGACATACTCCTTTATAAAATTTTAGTAATAGCTGTTAAGTGATAAAAGGTGTCTTTTTAACTCCTAATTATCTTCACATTAATTGTCAACCCAGGGATGACTTTTTATTTCAAGAGTGTACTCAGTCTGAGGTGGCTATTTACTCAAGTGTAATGTTTTGCAGTATAGTGCTTAAAATGCAAAAGTAAATGAATGTTGGAAACAAAATATAATCATAACAGCGAGAAACTAAAATGTTCTAAACTAAATCATTCACTCAAACAACCATCAATCGAGGATATAGTAGCAATAACTTATTCCTCTAAAGATTGGTGCAACTCAAATCAAACTGGAACAAGACAATCAATCTGGGAATGAGGAAGCAATAACCAACATTCTCTACAGTTGACAGTCTTGCTTTAAAGCAATTAAAAGGAAATAGAAATTGAACTAAAGCTGCTATTGAAAGTAAACGAGGAAAACTCTTTAAAAGCAAACCCTTTGCAATTAATCAACAAAAATGAACAGCAAAGTAAATGGACAGCAAACTATAATTAAAGGAATTAAACAACAAATCTTATTTAATAAATCTGAACAACAAACTCTAATTAATGGAATCGAATAACCAATCCTATTGAACAACAATCTGTAATGAATATCAATCAAACGGAACAACAAGTGGAATGAAACCATAATTGAAATAGAACAACGAAGCTCTATTAAGGCATTAACAAGATAAATTATACAGTGTTGAGATTCTTGTTAAATAACAAGAGAACAGCAATATGATTCGTTAATATAACACACTGATATCAAAGCAATTAAACAACAAACCGATTAACTTGCAAACTGTAATAAAAGCAAATATGAACTATCTCACAACAATAATGAAAATGTAGAGATACAAACAGCAGATCGATCCAACAAGGTCGAGCCCTCAACCACCAGTGAAACGTCGTTGAGCTACTGCGGAACTAAGAAGTTAAATGGCAACACGTTCTTGTATTAATCATGCATAACAGCGTTTACAAACAGTCGATCTATGTTTAATCAATGAGAGTCAATGAGGAATTGTATAATTACAACCAGAAATCTCTCCATCACTCGACCATCCTCCCCTAATACATAATACATGCTCTCCTTTTATAGTCACACAGAGGAGAAATCAAATAGTAAATATGATCTCTCATAACAATATTGGATTGTTTCTAACCAATTGATCAACAAGAAAATATATTTCCATCCATCTTTCAACAAGAGCAAGGCGAATTTGGATTTGCAGCTGAGATTTGGAAAACGGCCACACAGCGAATCTAAGAAACAATGTCTTCAGAGAACCTTCCGTTTCTCTCAAAACAGACCGAATTTTGGAAAACTACACATTACAAAACTAATTTAGTCCATTCTGGACAAAACCCATGTTTCGGATTTTTCTAGATTCTTCTCCATTTACCCAAAATCTCAACTGCAAAACTGTCGCTTCTTATTCCAACGAATTTCTGAGTTGGAATATTTAATTGTCAAATCTTCAATCTGGAAATTATCTTAGAGGCTAAAAATAGTGAGTAATGTTACAACCAATTTATTAATAAACCATCATTGATAAAATAATGCATAATCATCAATCTATTAAAAATAAAGGGGAATAAATAATATTTTTCTATAAGAGCATAAATCATTATAAAATAGAATTATATGATAAACTATGATAAATGACGTGATGAAGAAGAGTAGAAATGGGTGGAATAGGCGTTCAAAAGTGAATAATAATGACATATTATCGGCCCAACATACCCCCACACTGAATATATTGCATGTCCTCATGCAACAAAAACTGAATATATTGCATGTCCTCATGCAACCCAAAGACAAAACCCATGTGTTAACCAAGCAATAAAACAAATTGTTCATCCCAGCTCATGAAATGGATAGAAAAAATGAATTCCTCCTTAAAATGAATATTCAATTTTAGCAATCTTGATAAAGGCATAACAATTTTTACATTGATGTTCAAGTTATGTGTATATGAAGTTGCAGCAAAATATGATATAAGTAACAGCAAACTTCATTAACCATTTTCCCAAAAACTACAAACCAGATTTTGTTGAAATGTTGTGAGTAAATTTATAATAATGAATGCCTCTATGATCCAAAAATCAGATCGTTTTGATGCACGGATCATGAGATATAAACAAAATGGATGCAGGTGATAGTGCATGATTTCTGAAATATTATGAACTAATATAACTTGAAATTGTCTGTGTTTGTGTATTTTAATGATATGTCTCTGTTTTCCATAGATCATAAGAATTGAGTTCATAGTTTTAAAAATATTATGGAAATCAATTTCTGCATTAAAATTGTTTGCCTTAAATGAGAAAGAAAGTAGAAAACATTCATCATGTGTAGCAATTCCTCCCCCTCTCTGAAGAATTAGCATGCCCTCATGCAATGCTAGAAAAAATTTGAGGTGGTTGCTACCATCTATTGAATTCTATGCTTGGTGTAAAACAACATAGAATAAGGGAGGTGTTGAGAATGAATAAGAATAGCAATGGATGATAAAGAATATGAATGACATGGTCATAAGAAAGAAATGAATGAAAGCAATACTCCCCCAAACTGAAAGATGATATGCCGCTGAAAAATGGGAAGTGGTAAAGATGTGGATTGAAGGATGATAAATAATGCTCAAAATGGATTTTCATGAAATTCTCCTAAATTTGTAATAAATCAGAAAATTATGCTATTTTACCTCAAGTTTTACCTCCAAAAAGAAAAATGTTGAATGACATATATGGATAGGCATTTGTTGAAGCTGATGTAGGCAGAGTTGGTGCTGAAAGTGATGCAAAAGGTGGAATCCAGGCAAGCACATCATGTTTGAAGAATCGTTCGTGTTCACAAGTTGCTTAAATCTCTTCTGTTAGTTACAATAGTGTGGTTGTGTTGCGAATAGAGTTCCCCCCCATACTTGTTGTTCCCCTGTAAACAAATAACTATTTTGCATACAATGTGCATGAATCCATAGTGTTAGTTTTGAATAGCAACAGATAAGATGCATGCAAGAATTTCAATCAAAAAAACTTTTGTATACATGCAATACTAATATTTTGTCAAATCAACAAGTTATGGCAGAGTGCAGTAATCATTTCGCATGCTATCCCATAATGCATACATTCCCCCCTTCAATTGGAAAAGGGATTGCATGACCATAAAGCCTATGAAAGGTGTTATGCTGACTGCAAGGCAAGGGAATGAACAATACGATAGAGAATGAAGTAGATTACACATATCAATGATAGGACGGCGAGAGTTATGGTTATAATGAGAGCAGAGTGTGTAAAGATAGTTATGAATAAAACATAGGATGCTTTGGATTGATGATAAGTTATACGAAAAAGAAAAAGGACATCAATATGCCAAAAAGATGCTTTGTTGACAGTATTCTAGCTGAAAAATGATGTGATTGATCAAAAAATAATTTCTCATGCGTAAAGGTTCAAAATAGGGGAAAAAATTAAGGAAATAACTTCTCCAATAAAAATAAAAAGATAAGAAAAGGGTATTACAGTAATAATTGACGATAAGGTATAACTTCAATACCATAAGCAGAGCCTTTGTTGCTAGCATGCATCCATAGCCTCGGCAGGGTTTCTTTTTAACCCATATGAGCCAGGATCCTCAATTTATAAATGAAGAGTTCCAATGTTGTTCTACATAAGAGATCAGTGTGTTGGCGTGGTAACCAGATAACCACACTGCCATTCACTGGGATGTAGCAAAAGTGATCAGGCCGGCTCTTGATGAGACCTCTTGTTCCAAGGATAATTTGGCTAGCCAATGGATCATAACCCTAGTGTGGTGACCATAATGGAAATGTCACTTTGTTACAACCTTATGAATATGGTAGGTTGGCTCGTAATGAGACCCCCTATCCTCCATCTGTGAATAAAATTTTGTTGTTATTACACATTTTTATGATAAAAAGAGGGAGGCTCAGTACTCCTTAAGAGCAGGGATGCTGGAAGAAGTTGAACATGTCAATAGAAAAAAATATACCCATAATCTCATTTATTACAGACAGAGAAGATTATAACCAGGAAGGGTGGAACCAGCATGGTATTAAGATGATCAATCAGTATCATGTACAACAGAAAACAATGTAGTAAAGTAGTATATAAATAATTGTGTCCCTTTCGAAAAGAATCTATCATCAAGGAGTTGTTTTGTTAAAGATCATAACGTGAATGATATTAACTCGCTTCAAAAAAATCCATAATCCTTGTCCTCATAAAAGTAGTGTGCTTCATGCCATGAAAGGGAATCAGTAAAATGCGGTTGAGATGAACTAGGAATAATCCCACAATAAGAAGGAAGGGTTGCTCTCAAAAATACTCCCAAAGTGTTGCTCGTTTGAAGGAACAGAAAAAACACTCAAAAAAGTGATGTTCCTTGCAAAGAACAGCAAAGGAAATGCACGCCAAAAAGCAAAAATACACATGAAAAGGTGTTGTTCCCTGTAGGGAACAGCAAAAAAATGCATGTAAAAAAGTGTTGTTTCCTAAGAGGAACAACAAAAAATGCGAAAATGATGTTCCTTTGATAAGGAACAGCAAAAATGTGAAAGTGTTGTTCCTCTGTTCCTTCGAAAAGGAACAGCAAAAATGTGAAAGTGCAGAAGTGTTGTTCCTTTCGGAAAGGAACGGAAAAAACGTGAAAGTGCAGAAGTGTTGTTCCTTTTGGAAAGGAACAACAAAAATGTGAAAGTGTAAAAGTGTTGTTCCTTTCGGAAAGGAACAGCAAAAATGTGAAAATGCAAAAGTGTTGTTCCCTTCGGAAAGGAACAACAAAACGTGAAAGTGCAGAAGTGTTGTTCCTTTCGAAAAGGAACAACAAAAATGTGAAAATGAAGAAGTGTTGTTCCTTTCGGAAAGGAACAGAAAAACATGAAAGTGTAGAAGTGTTGTTCCTTCACTATAGGGGAATCTACCATATAAACAAGTTTTTAAAATATGGTCATTTAGGCCTCCAAAAACCAACTGTCCCAACTATGTTCCTAAGCTGCCCGTTAGACACCTTGTCAATGTTTTGGTTCTAACGTTTTCATTTCAAATCCAAATTGAGTGATTCAAATCCAAATTGAGTGATTCAAATTGGGCTAGAAAGTATATAGAAAGGGCTAATTAGGATAGAAACAATTTTTAAAAATATTCCCTTTTGGTCCCTCAAAAAATGATTGTCCCGACTGTGTTTTCAGAAATTTCATTAAGCCCGCAAGCCAAAAAAAAAATGATATTCAAGCATTTTTTCCAAATTGGTGATAAAAATGAATATGAGTGTTTGTATAACTATTATTTCCATTATAATTCATCTACATACACAAATGAATTAAAAAGATTTATCACCAATGTTAATTTCCATAGCATGTTGTAACAAAAAAAACAACTAGTTTTACATAAAAAAACAAAATGCATTTATTTATGTCCTTATTTATTTTATTTTTTACACTACCCTACTTTGATTTGAAAAATGAATATGGTTACGTGTAAGAGTACTTCCAGTGGGACCATTTTCGAAATAAGGCTTCAAATATGTACATACCCAAATTCGAAAAATGCATATTAATGAATATTAGGGTATGAGAAGCCAACTTCCCTTTAAAAGATGTTGTAAAAAATTGTTGAAGTATGAAGTGATGCTGCAAACAAGTGATGGAGTGGAACCAATCTTCAATATATCCTTTACTTTCTTGATTTCCCATATCCATCATATCATGAAGAGCTTTTAAAACGGCTAGTTGATGCAAACTAGAAGTAACCTCATTTTCTTCCATAACTTCTACAATTTTTGAATTTGAAACATTTTGAATCTCAATATAAGTTTTCTCTAATGGCGCATGTGAGATAGAATGGGTGGGAAGGGTGGGTAAATTTCGCAGTTCAAAACTGTAAGCATGTTGTACTGGTTTATTGTGGTGAGGGTATGGAATTAGTTGAGCAAGACATTGTGTACAGAATGGAGCATTTTGATGATGTAGTTGATTTGGTTGTGTGGATGGTTTTAATGGGCAAGCAAGATGTTGTGGAAGAGCTGGTGAAGAATATGGAGAATGTGTTTGTGCTACAAGATGAGAGAGAGTAGTCATGCAATCATAAGGTGAACCATGCCAAACTTGTAAACAAGATTGGTGGCGGTTATATTGAGTTTGACATGGCTGCCGTAACACATTAGTATTCCAAAATGGATTATGCAAGTAATAGAATGGAGAAGAAGTGTTTTGATCCATACATGTAGGCCATGATTTCCATGGTTTTGACCTTGTTGCAACTTCCTTATCTCTTTGAAATGATACTTCCATCCTAGATAAGGAAGAACAAATATCTATGGGCTTCTCCTTTTGGCAATGAGGGAAAAACACTTCATTGAATTCTTGATTTTTATGAACCTGCAAAGCATCCAATTTTGAACTTAGAGAGCTAATAAAATCAACTTTAAAATATTCAAATAAAACATTGATTTTAGCTCTTATGTCTCCTATTCTTATAGCAAATTTGGAAAAGAAAGAACAAACATCTATAGAATTCTTACCAGCCTTGGATATTCCTCTTGAATACCTTATGCACAATTCACAAACATCATCATATGATAATTCAAAAACATCACCTCTTCCTATTAGATTTAAGAGTTCTAAAAATTCATCTTTGATTCCTTTTAGAATGAGTGTTTTTAAGGTCACTTTTTCCAAATAATTATGCTTTGATTTTTGAAGGTTGTAATGAAATCGCTCCATATAGTCCTCCAAGCTTTCATATTCCCCTTGTATCATATCGAAAATATCTTCATTGGATATGCAATAGTCTTGGTACTTCTTCAAGAATATGTTCTTCATGTCCTCCCATGTTTGGATGCAGTTCCCACCTAGGCTCATGAACCATCGGAGAGCTGCTCCTTTTAGAGTAAGAGGAAACACTTTCAATCTTTCATCATTAGTACAATAATCATATCCTCTACAAAGTATTTCAAACACAAATAAGAATGTATCTGGATCTTCATTTGTCAAGCCATGAAAATTTGGTAGAGAAGATGGGGGAATTATGTGCATTTGTGTCACTCCTCCTAAATCTTTGATAGGAAATTCAAAAGTAGAAATGTGAGCCATTTCTTACCATAATAGAAGATGTTTTTCTTGTGTTTCTTCGAAGCTCCTTCTTCAAATGCTCCTGTCAATCAGTTAGTGAAATGGGTGGTGCTTACATCACCACTTAAGTGAAAACATGAGATTTGTTTTTCAAAATTTCTATTTTTTTTTATTAAGTCATTCACACAAAAATTCAAAAATTTACCCTAAGTTCTTTAACAATCCCGTTGGAAAGCAGGTGGGGCAGCAGGGCTTTTACATGCTCCTGTACGCAGGTTCTTACCTTCCATTTTTAATACCCAATTCTTTCCTAACAAGCACTCATCAGATGCACACTACTCCTTAAAAAATGGCTACATTCTCCCTGGAAACAACGCCAAAATGTTGAGTGATAAAAGGTGTCTTTTTAACTCCTAATTATCTTCACATTAATTGTCAACCCAGGGATGACTTTTTATTTCAAGAGTGTACTCAATCTGAGGTGGCTATTTACTCAAGAGTAATGTTTTGCAGTATAGTTCTTAAAATGCAAAAGTAAATGAATGTTGGAAACATAATATAATCAGAACAGCAAAAAACTGAAATGTTATAAACTAAATCATTCACTCAAACAACCATCAATCGAGGATACAGTAGCAATAACTCATTCCTCTAGAGATTGATGCAATTGAAATCAAACTGGAACAAGATAATTAATCTGGGAACGAGGAAGCAATAACCAATGTTCTCTACAGTTGACAGTCCTGCTTTAAAGCAATTAAAAGGAAATAGAAATTGAACTACAGTTGATATTGAAAGTAAACTAGGAAAACTCTTTAAAAGCAAACTCTTTGCAATTAATCAACAGAAATGAACAGCAAAGTAAATGGACAACAAACTGTAATTAAAGGAATTAAACAACGAATCCTATTTAATAAATCTGAATAACAAACTCTAATTAATGGAATCGAATAACCAATCCTATTGAACAACAATCTGTAATGAATATCAATCAAACGGAACAAAAAGTGGAATGAAACCATAATTGAAATAGAATAGGGAAGCTCTATTAAGGCATTAACAAGATAAATTATACAGTGTTGAGATTCTTGTTAAATAATAAAAGAACAACAACGCGATTCGTTAATATAACACACTGATATCAAAGAAATTAAATAGCAAACCGATTAACTTGCAAATTTTAATAAAAGCAAATATGAACTATCTCACAACAATAATGAAAAGGTAGAGATACAAACAACAGATCGATCCACCAGGGCCGAGCCCTCAACCACGAGTGAAACGCCGCTGAGTTACTGCAGAACTAAGAAGTTAAACGGCAGCATGTTCTTGTATTAATCATGCATAACAATGTTTACAAAAAGTCGATCTCTATTTAATCAATGAGAGTCATGAGGAATTGTATAATTACAACCAGAAATCTCTCCATCTATCAGCCATCCTCCCCTAATACATAATACATGCTCTACTTTTATAATCACATAGAGGAGAAATCAAATAGTAAATATGATCTCTCATAACAATATTGGATTATTTCTAACCAATTGATCAACAAGAAAATATATTTCCATCCATCTTTCAACAAGAGTAAGGCGAATTTGGCTTTGTAGCTAAGAATTGGAAAACGGCCACACAGTGAATCTAAGAAAAACGTCTTCAGAGAACCTTCTGTTTCTCTCAATACATACCGAATGTTGGAAAGCTGCTCATTGAAAAACTAACTTGGTCCATTCTGGACAAAACCCATGTTTCGAATTTTCCAAATTCTTCTCCATTTGTCCAGAATCTCAACTGCAAAATTGTCACTTCTTATTCCAGTGAATTTTTGAGTTGGAATATTTAATGATCAAATCTTCAATCTGGAAACTATCTTGGAGGCTAAAAATAGTGAGTAATGTTACAACCAATTTATTAATAAACCATCATTGATAAAATCAAGCATAATCATCAATTTATTAAGAATAAATGAGAATAAATAATATTTTTCGATAAGAGCATAAATCATTATAAAATAGAATTATATGATAAATTATGATAAATGACGTGATGAAGAAGAGTAGAAATGGATGGAATAGGTGTTCAAAAGTGATAATAATAATGACATATTATCGGCCCAACAATAGCCAGTGTGTCCTAGTGTTGTGCGCATTTGTCTCACCTTTTTCGGCGCTGGCAAGTTCACAATAAATGCAATATTCATGGGATCCCTCATTAATCCCTGCTTACAAACTACATGTCCCAATAGTATACCAAATGGTGCACATAAGATACATTTTTTCAAGTTCAATGATATCTAGTATTATCTACATGTATCTAGCATCAACCTCAAGCTCGCCACATGCTTCTTCAACATCCCAAAGACTGTCCAATCATCGTATAAACTTCCATAAATTTGTGTATATATTTTTTGAAAGTTGCAACTACAGCTCTATAAAATATAGCAGGAGCATTATTCAAACCAAAAGGCATCACTATGTACTAGTAAGAGCCCCATTATGTAGAAAATATTGTCTTATGTCTATCCTCTAGCGCAATTCTCATCTGATGGTACCCTAAAAAGCCATTTGTGAAAGAATAGGCCTCCTATCCTCCTACATTGTCTAATACTTCATCTGTAAATGGTGTATGGAAGGGGTCACGCAAACATGCATCATTCAATTTTCTCAGGTCCACAAATTTTGATCTCCCCTTTTACCTTCTTTTCAATAACCACCATGGGACTCACCCATTCAGACTCTTTGATAGGTTTGATGATCCCAGTTGTTAACATTTTGTCTAGTTCTTCTTTCACCTTTTCCTTATATTTTGGATTCAACCTATAAGGTCTCAACTTGACAAGCCTCACAACAGGCTTCAGAGGAATCTTCATAACTCCCAAGTCTCCTACTATGCCCTTCATATCTGATAACTTAGTTGGGAACAACTCCTGGTACTCATTCAAAGATTTGTTATCTTGCTGATTGTGTCTTCATCCCAGTAATCTCCTATTTTTGCAAACTTCAGCTCATATTCTGGCCCTATATTCACCTTCTTCATCTTTAATGGATTCATTATATCAGGCATCTCTATTTCGGGTCGATTCACTTAGCAGTTACCTTCAGATTCTGTGATGACAATATTGTGAGTATCTTCCTCCTCTTCTACAATGATATTGTAGCATTCCATTACGTTATGTAACTGTGCATCCCAATCAAGTTTCCATGTACATGGAACTTTGTTTTCAAAAATATTCTTCTTAACTATCTGAAGGGATGCATCTATATGTTTACAATCAATCATCTTCAAAACTAAATTTCATTATAAATCCATCAACCATCTCTTCTCATCTTCTGGTACCATGTTGCAGTTCTGTTTCCAACTACCAATTTTGAGGAATTTTCTCCAAGGTATGGATGAAACCATGCACCCATTCTTCTCATGGAATTTCTTCCCATGCTATCATATAGAGTTGTATGTGTTCTCTAGGATTAGTTTGACCATCATACTTATCTACCAGTTTTGTTTCTACTTGAGAAAACCTCACCCACATCAATCTTCAACATTATTGTCAATCTCCTATATTCTTCTTATGTGTACCCCACCATCTAGTAGGAGTATCCAAAGCTAACAACCTCAAACATTCTGGCACCTATCTTTCATAATCTATAAATAAAGTAGTGACATTACCCAAACCATCATAAAAAGGTAAATAACATACATCTATTATCATAGAGTGCACTGCTTTAGTGATCCTTGCACATCATCTTGTAGATACTTCATGTAACCTGTTTTGACAGTTTTCTAATTCCTCTTATGAATCTGAAGTGGAGGAACTGTCTTGATCCAAGCCCAATTTTCCATCTGCAATAGGGTTGATCATTTCTTCTTATTTTCCTATTATCTGATAAATGTTTTCAATGTCATTTGCATTGTACTCCTCTTTAACAGGTTTAGTATACCTCGCTCCTTCTAATGGATCTAATGGAACAATGACTCTCACATTATTTATTTCAAATATAATTTTCCTTTTGTTCAAGTTAATTCTAGCCATGTTAGAAAATTTCCAATCTAATCCAAGCAACGGAGGATAGGGATTACTATCATCCACAATTTCGATCACTTCAACGTCAGTAGTAGTGCGCACTCCTTCAATATCTATCATGATACTTGAAAACCTTCCTAGAGGAACAATCTTCTGTTGGTTCACCATCCTCAGATGGATTGGTGACCATTACAACTTTGGCATACCCATCAATTCCCAAGTCTACTTCAGCAAGACATTGGCATCAGATCGTAGATCCAAAATAACATTATCCATGTCATATTCTCTAATCTGTGTAGTAAGCCTCATTTATTTTCCAATCCTCTTTTTGTGTCGATGTAGATTTTTTACTGCACACATATTTCTCTGTGGTACTTCCTTAAAAGCACAAGAGTCTATCAATTCCTATAATCATTCTACATCTTTATGGTTTCTTAACAACTTCATACAAGTCTACTAAAAATAATTCAAAATATCTTAATCCACATCTTGTGTCACATCTGGTACTATCTTGCATTTATTCTTTTGTGTTGGTTGTGCAGTAGAGGTCAAAGCCACATCATCCATAAAGCTTCACCTCACCTCCATGAATACTTTATTTTCCTTCCAAGTATCAAATTCAGGGACCTTTTCAGTAGTTTTTCTTACCCATGTAGCTTCAACTTCATTTTTCCCATTGGCTTTAACATCTCCAGTCGCAGATCCACTTCTTGTTACAATACTAATGCATAGTTCATCCTCCCTTGGCTTAGAAATCATATTTTGAATAATTTTTGCAGGTTGTTGGTTCCTTTTCTCCTGCATCTTCACGATAATGACGAGAAATTCTTCTATCACGTGATCAAAAGACTTATAGTAGCTGCAAGTTGTTGTAGGGTTCTGACAATCTCTTGCAAAGTGTCCTGCTTATCCACAGTTATAATAGATAATCAGATCGTAGATAATCTAGCCGCATCCTCGACTAGCTCCCCCTCCTCGTCCTCGTCCTTGGAGACCTCCTCGACCAGCATGCTGGCCTAGATCCTTGTGTGTATGTCCTTAAATTTGCAATCTATAAGCATCAGCAGTGCGCTCCATCATCAAGTCATAACTTCGACAATTTCTCTCATCGTGGCCTACTAATTTACAAAAGTTTCAAAACAGCTTCTTCGGGGTCTGTATGTATTTTTGTAATAATTAGAAATCTTCATAGTGATGTTGGCCTCTCATTCTACAAATCTCGCACCACAAACTTGATCCTGGGTTTACTAGATTAGGTGCTCTGCTTGCCAAATAATCTTTGAACACTGAACATTGATCCTTATAATGGCCCTCTGCTTTTCATTTTGTACACCATACTTCTAATCTAGTTCTTTACCTTTCTTGAGATCTTCCAATTCCAGGGACAAATTTGCTAGCTGGCTCTGAATCTGTTGTACTCCTGCATGAGTATCTTTGATCGGTGAAGCTACTAGCTTCATCGTAATCTCCAATGCTTTATCTTGAGTTGTGATATTTTGTTGCATCAAGGGTAACCTGATATGTGGTAGTAGCACAGCTATAAATAATTCTTTATGTTGTTCTGGGGGTATGTTAAAGCTTAGTTGTCCCATTAATACCTTGAATCGTTGATCCAACTCCCACACGGACTTGGTAGTCGACTATTTTATTTCCTTCAACTCTGTGATGCATTGTGATTCTAACTTTTGCTTCTTGAATTCTAATACCAATGCTTTCTTAATATCATCCAACGAAGCAGCTAGATTAGTCACAGATTACTTCATGTACCATGTTAGTGCTCTTTCCTACAACATCGTGACAAGTTGTGCCTTCTTTACATTTTCGTCAGTGATTTGTCCTACTTTCCATATTGCATCAGCTACAAACAAGAACTGGTCAAGATCCTCTAATCCAACTCCTTTAAATATAGGTATCTTAATATCATCAACCATTTTTCCTCTTGGGGGGATAGGTGGAGGGGGAGGGAGAGTAGGGGAATTATGGGGAGGGGGATAGGGGGTAAGCGGAATAGATGGATGGGGAATCCCAAAGACGCCCTGATTTTTCTCAACTCCTAACTTCAACGGGCCTTTAGGATGGGAGGGGGAATATCTCAGGGTTATGGGATTACTTCTTTCTTCTTCACTCTCAGATCCACCTAACAAGGGGTTATAGTCAATCTCAATGAATTTCTTTGGTCCATGCTCTACTTTATATCACTTTCCACTTCACGTAGATCCTGGTCTTGGCTTAGAATTATTCCATCTTCGTCCAAACATTAATCTGACTACATTTGTAGTACACCCTTTTCACATAGAAGAATTTTAATCCACGGCTTCAAAGAGTTCAAGTACTTACCTCGCAGACCCTTGAAAAATATTCACTCAACTTCATTTTCAGATATAGTTGGGTCCATTGAAAATTAAGTAATAAATCCTCCTAGGATATTGTCAATACAAATATCAACCACTCTTTAGATCCTATTGTTAGTATTCCTAAGTCATTATATCAATTTAGGATTCCACTCCTTAGGTTTGTCTTCCATAAAACAAGTATTATGCTTAGTCAAATTTGATACCCATTCATATAATTCATTAGAAAATGTCGTGAATAAGATCTTGTGTTGTTCTATATAGAGATACTTTTACAACTAGGCTTAGGTCGACAATTGTAGTTTCTATTTTCTTGAACTGAAAATTCTCGCTCTTTTTGTTCAACCCACTCTTGCATTTCCTTCTTCAACAGACGCCAAAACATATCCCTCAAATAGATCTTTGTCCTAGAAATGGAACCATTTGTTGGCTTCACGGACTTGGAACTAGGTTCAAAGTGTACTACGCACCAGTAAAACCCTCAACCACTAGCCCTTTCGACAACAACTTCCAAGCAGATTATAGTCTAACCCAAAGCGATTATGGGAGATTGCAAAACCAGGCTTCTAGAGCCAAAAGGATATGCACACTGTGGAATCCATGTGTTTAGTTATGTTTTATACTTATCTATAACTTCACATACATAAAATACTTCGCATTGATGCTTTACTTCAAATATTTGTACTTATTTCATAAACATATCACAAAATAGTATAACATAGATTCTTTCACACAATTCAGTAAAAATCATGCATAACAGTATGTGTAAACAAAGATAATGAACACAGACATGCAAGATTTTTCCAAACTTCTTTTTATTTATTTTATAGGCCCCATACAACCCCCAGGAAAGAAGACAAGTGCATGGTATATCATTACTACAACAGAGTATTTAACTAGATGGGTAGAAGTGCAGCCAGTGAGGGATTGTACAGCGACCACTGCTATGAAATTTTTCTTTAAATATATCTTAACAATATTTTGGTGTCCTAATATTTTGATGAGTGATTGAGGTACACATTTATTTTAATGAAATGATCAGCACGATGTTGGAAGAATTTTAGGTGTTGGCTTCTACGGGCCTGACCTAGGTTCAAAGGTGATTTAGCCAAGCAAATCCTAGTACTATGGGCCCTTTTGGAAATAGCCCGGGGAGCACAGACTGAGGTCTCACCTGAAGTAGTATGGGAGGGTGCTAGAAATAGGTTTCCGCACCCTGGGGACGTCTGATGAGCTTCTAGAGGTCCGCGGTTTGACCTTGCGTGCACGTTGCTACACGCACCTGTTAGTCCCTCGCAACCTGTGATGTTGATTTCACGCAACCCTACTCAGGGCGCGACCCATATTATACCCCAGTTCCTTGCTATTTAATCTATTATTACTTGATTACTCAACTTATTTGTGTAAGACTAGTGATTATTAGTAGCATATCCAATAATCATATTAGTGCACACGATAAATAAAACAATATAAATGTAAAGAAGGAAATACATAAGCAGATACCCAGAAATAGGAATCAACTTCTCTTTATTATTCTTTGATCAAGATTACATACTCAACTCTGCCCTGTGCACTCAGCTGCAGGGGTCCACGCACTTAGTTACGGACTCTACTAGGCCTCTACGCACTCAGCTATAGAGCCTCTTCCTACTACTACGACCCAATACACTTAGACTCTTACTCTATGCTCGAACCATGCATATTCATCTATCTCTCCCATTCCTTGTTCTTACAACTTAGAGCCTCGCTCTATTTATACAATCCCATGGTCCACGGACCATGGGTAGGTTGACATGACATTACATTACTTGAAAATACTTAGGGTGGACAACCCTATGACTCATCTTATATTTCACACTCCGTGTCCATAATTCGCGGAGTCTTACAATACATTTGACCAAAACTTGGGCTTTGAGTGCCAAAACATGTTGTGGGGAGGTTCCATGCCCAACAAGCCCCCAAAAAAATTAGTGTGACTCATCCCAAGTCACTCTGTTGGTGTGGTGATCTTGGCACGGAGCCCCTCCAACTGGTCCCATACTGCTCAGAGGTCCACAACACACTGTTCTGCTGTTTGTTGGACCTGTTGCATTCTTGCTTCTAAATCATTTGCATCTAAATTGTTTCCTTACCTTGGTACCAGCATCTGCTGCATGTGCTTACAGTCCCACGCCCTTGTCGGGCTCCTTGGGTTGTGAAGATTGTGCTTCAGCCGGTCAATCAGAGAGCCAGCCCACCCGTGTAGGGTTTCAAGCGACTGTCATTTACTTTGCCTGGGAAGGGTTCTCCATTTAGTTTGACTAGCTATACCGCGCCTCCGTCTGTTACCTGCTTAACTACATATGGTCCCAGCTAGTGCATTCTAAATTTTCCCAGAAATTTTTCAAACTTACTGTCATACAGCAACACTAAGTCGTTTACCTTGAAGGTGCGCAACTTGATATGGCGGTCGTGCCAAGCCTTTTCATGCTACTTTTGTACCTACTGATGAAATCCAACCAGAAACCATTCTTCCTCGAGTTCTTCTAATTGTGCGAGCCTTTCTTCCAGAGCTTCGCATTCCGTCATGCCTGTGGGTGCTGCTATTCGCAGACTAGGTATGATGTATTCCATTGGCATGACAACTTCTGTGCCATAGACTAACCAGAAAGGTGTATGTCCCATCAATTTCTTGCACAGTCTTGTACACCCATAAGATAGCAGGTACGCGCAGGTCCCAGTCATTTGATGCATGCTACATACTTTGGTTAGCGCAGTCTCCAGTATTTTGTTGAATGCCTATACTATCCCATTGGCTTGTGGGTAGTACGGTGTACTTTTCTAATGATACACCTGGAACTCTTCTGTGAGTGCGTTGATGGTTTCATTTAGGAAATGTGTTCCTCAATTGCTCATTAAAATTTTCGGACAGCCAAATCGTGTCAACACATTTTCGAACAAAAAACTTGTAGTCGTAGCAGCCATGCAGTCCTTGACCGGCTACGCTTCCACCCATCATGTCAGGTACTCCATCGCAGTGATGATATAGTGTGCACCCATCTTTTCCTGAGGTTTGATCAGGCCCAGAAAGTCGATTGCCCATTTTTCAAATGGCTGCAATGTCATTTGGGGATTTAGTGGCATCTTGTCCCTTCGTGATGGTTTTCCAGCCCTTTGACATATATCGCAGGCCTTACAGGGCGCTTTCGAATCCTAGTGCAGGGTCGGCCACCATAACCCTGCATGAAGAATATTATATGTGGTCGCGCATCCTGCATAATGTCCTCCTACATTGCCCCCATGTTCTTCCATGAGTATCTGACCTCGTTCAAATTCAGGTATGTATCTTCACAAATCTCATCGTTGCCCATCTTGTAGAGGTGCCCTGTGATGACAAAAAATTATGCCGCACGCACCATCAATTCCTTCTTCTATTGGACTGAGTATTCCTTTGGCGCAGTCCCTATTGTTAGAAAATGGATTATATCTTCGAAGTGTCCATCTGCGACGCACACTGCAAAGAGTTGTGCATCAGGTAGTCTCTCCTCCAAATTCGTGGGTTCCTCACCCATCTCAATTCGTGACAAGTGATCCGGTACTGTGTTTAGGCATCCGAGCTTGACTATGATCTCAAAATCATATTCTTTAAATAGTAAGAGCCATATGCATATGTGCTCCCTGTTAGCGCTCAAATCTGCCTTAGGCTGAAATAAGGCAAGACTTAAGGCCACATCAAACCACGCTCAGCCTCGTAGCTAGCCCTACGAGGACAGGAGAGGGTTCTCTCCAGGTCAAACTAGGCAAAGATAATCGAAAAGGCTTGAGATGACCGAATTGATGACTGATTTTAGGCTAGGTATTAAGTACAAAGAGTTTAGTTTTGATTTTTTATGATTTTGTTGAAATCAAGGGAAAGGCAATTT
Source organism: Pinus taeda (assembly GCA_000404065.3). Taxonomy (NCBI): domain Eukaryota; kingdom Viridiplantae; phylum Streptophyta; class Pinopsida; order Pinales; family Pinaceae; genus Pinus; species Pinus taeda. The sequence goes on along the minus strand of APFE030841909.1, from coordinate 89,463 downwards.
TGGGTGCGGGGATGAGGCACAGTGAAAAGGTCACGAGCAATAAAATCCTCCCATGTAATGCCCTACTGTGTCAGCTGATGAATCACCATGATTTTGATCAATGCATAATGGTATATGCTCCTGTGTTGCTGCGTTGGGCTCTTCTTTTGCACTAAAGGCACCATCCTCTCTATGTTGCGAAACATAAAATATGGGATGTTCATCAGGTGCACCCTTGTAAAATGCATCAATAAACGGACATGGCATGCATAAAGACGTGAGAATCTACCCTCACAATTGAAATATCAGATGATAAGTTTCATCAAAGGTGCAAACTGATCAATCAGGTAGTGGAAAGGAAAAACTCTACTCAAGTGCCTTATATACCCTAGTTTAATATATGGCTCATAATATGATTTCTCTAGCTGTTGTCGCTTATTCCATTGCTACCCGATATTTGGAATTCTCGTGGCCTCTGCAATGGTTTCTGGTGACAAAATGAAATTAACTCCAGCAAGGTTCACATGGCCATCATGTAAATGGAGAACAAACAAGCGAGCTAATTCACGATGATGTTGAAACTGTGAAATTAGCTCACAAAAATGATAGCATGATTGGTGACGAAAACAATCCATGGCAAGTGGGAAAGCTTGCAATTGCACCATAGAAGTGGGTTCTTCTCTGAGATGTTTACCACCTTTGCCACCTTTACGAGGTCTTTGTGGCACATTTCCCTCTGTGGTGGAATCACTTTCATTTTCTTGCTCATAAGATGACTCTGTATCTGACATGGTTTTGAGACCAAAATAGGTGCAATAGGAGGACTGCAATGTGTATGTTGTAGGTGTGAATAAATCTCAATTTCAATGTATCCTCAAAAAAAAAAAAAACATTTGAAGCATCATAAACATTCTGCCATAGTGGGTATTTTGCTTGCTATATTTGGGCATAAACAATCACAAAGATGTTGTGGTATGAAGTGTTGTTGTCTACAATGTTTGCAATGTTTTTAATACCCTATACAAAGTCCCTAGGGTTTGATTTATATTCTTAAACCCAACATCACTTGCATTTCTTTCAAACATACATTAAACACCATTCAATTTGATGCTTGAGTCAAAGGAGAAACCTACTTGTAATTGCCGGGGTGATTTGATGAGTTTTAGGCACAAAACACAGTGCTGGAATGGATGCGTAGCGCCCCTGTTGTATGCGTAGCGCACCTCCCTGTGCGTAGCGCCTGTGTTAATTTACACAGGAAATGCGTGCCCAATGCGTAGCGCACCACCCAGTGCATAGCGCACCAATCCTATGCGTAGCGCGCACCTCAACTCTGCTTCTAGGGTTTGAAACTCGGGTTTTCGCCCTCCACTCTTGAAAAATGTTTCTTGCTTGGGTATGTGGTGGAGTAAAAGACTTGTTTCACTTTATATACACCCACAAAATATCTCATTTGAATAAATTAACTTCAAAACCCACTTTGCAAAGTTTGGGCACTTTCACTTTTGGTCTATTAATACAATGATGCTTTTTTTATTTCCTTTTGCTTTTATGAGGTTTGGACTGAAGCTATTCGTTGATTTTTGTTTGCAGGGATAGCTGTAACATACTTTGGCAAAGGAGACCAAGGCTGCACTCGAACATTTGAAGGGTTGACAATTTTGACAATTTTTTACAAAAATGAGAAAGCGACTTATCTTCAAAACGGAGTTTTGAAGAGAAGTCCTAATTCAACTGTACAATAATGAAAATTATTGAAATGATGATTGATCAAAGACATCCCTCTGGCTTGCTGGTCTCCTAATACTTTGCAAGACAAAAATGACTCAACCCTAGACCTAAAACCTCAAAATTTAAAACATGATTGTGAATGACCTTGGAAAACTTTATTTTAATGCATAAACCTGAACCAGCAGTGCCAAACACGAGGGGAATGAGTGACACACAACCGCTCCATCAGAGTTATGGCATGCCTAACGAAATGAAACTGATCAAACGAATGGGACACCTAAAACATGAAATTCAAAAAGAGCTTTTGATCTCTGATGGAGGGATAACTAGACCGACTCTAACATTGGCTCCAATGGGGATGGTAGCTCCTTGGAGATGCCAAGAACCGCAGATCTCTGTATGAGCTAGAGAGTGCATTCATCCATTGGGCGATGGAGTCATTATTCTGATACAAAATCTTGAGAATTTGACTGAAAAACCAAAAACTGCTTTGACCAAACTAGACTCTAAACTAAAAGATTTAGACAACTGACTTGACAAACTCATACTAACTAACTTTCGTTTTCAGAATTATAGCCTTCACCTCAGGCCCCAAACTAAAGATGAAAAGTTTGTGTACATGTGCAATAGAACCAAAGTAAAATGATATGTACAATGATGATGAAATGAGCAGAAAAGTACTCAAAAGTAGTATCTCTTTAACAGCCAACCATTAATCGGCCCTCCCAGATATTCATCTCCATTCATCTCCTTGAGAAGGAAAGCGTTTTGACCGCGATATGCTGCAATCTTGTAAGGACCCTTCCATAAATTTTCAAATTTACCATGCTTTCCCTTGTCTTCATGTCGAGCATCCCATCTCAAAACTACCTCATCTAGCTGAAATGTGTTTGCCTTTGCTTTCCGATCATAAATCTTTTTTATGCGCTCCTGCAGCTTGCAAGTGTTTTGAAATACCTCCTCCCGTGTCTACTGTAAATGGATCATTTGATTAATCCTTCTCTGCATAGGATCCTCTTCACTACCCGCTTCTTGAAGCAATTTGACTACCGGGACAGCAAGTGAAGTAGGAAAAATTGTTTCTGTTCCGTACACCAACTCGAAAGGAGACATACCAATAGACATTTTCTGACTCACCCTATCAGCCCATAGTGCATTTATCAACTTCTTGTGCCAGCCCTTTTTGCTGATTTCCAACAATTTCTTAATGATATTGACCAAGGATTTATTAGATGACTCCGCCAATCCGTTTCCTTGAGGGTGGTATGCGGTTGAATGTCCCAAACTAATATTGTAATTATAACAAAACTCAATCATCCTTTTTGACTTAAATGCTGCTGCATTATCCGTGATTAGCTTACTTGGACATCCAAAGCGTGACAAAATATTGGTCTCGAGAAAAGAAATAATTACCGCATCCATAGCTTGTCGAGTAGGAATTGCTTCAATCCATTTTGTGAAGTAGTCCGTGGCCGTCAATATCCATCGATGTTGTCCTGATGATGCCAGATGAATTTCACCAATGAAATCCAATCCCCACTGTTGAAAAGGTGCGCTGACTTCAATTGGTTTGAGAGGCAAAGGCTGGAGTTTCTGCTTTCCTTGAAAAATTTGGCATTCGTGACAATTTTTAACAGCCTTATATACATCTGAAAATAATGAAGGCCAATAATAGCTTGCCCTTAGTATCTTGTTTGTCGTGGTCTTCCAAAACAAATGACCCCCACAGTCCCCTCTATGAAAATCTTCCACGACTCTTTGGGCTTCCTCCTCTACCAAACAATTCAATAACATTCCACCGAGGTCTTTCCAAAACAATGCTGAATCGAGAATGCAAAATTTGGTAGCCTTCAATTTCAATGTTCTACTTCTGTTTCTTGGCATTCCAGGAGGCGAAGATAAATGTTGAAGTACATATAAAATATCAGCGTACCACGGAGAAGAAAGAAACATTTCAGATACCTGAATGGACGGGTTCTCCTCATCTTCATCAGACATGGCAGCAATCAAATTTATGTCTAGGATTTGCAGATTTGTTTCAGCCATTAGCTTGGCGAGTCCTTGACCTTTGATCAACTTGGTGGGTTTAATTTCAACATCATATTCTAACAACGCAGCAATCCACTTACCCCTTCTCCCTTCTGGATCTGCCTGTACTAGAATATCTTTAACTGCTGCGTTAGGAACATAAGCTAGAATATGGGAATGCAATATGTACACACGGAAATCTTTCAAGGCCTTTACAAGCGCAAGTGCTTGCTTCTCAATGATGTTATATTTCAATGCTCCATCTCTAATAATGCGACTGAAAAACGCAATGGGCTTTTCTACACCTTCTCTCTTCTGCATTAGTACAGCTGCCAAAGTGTGCTCAGAAGCAAATGAAAATAAAATAAAGTCTTGAGTGTAGTCAGGGCTGATCAAAATAGGAGTTGTAGAAGGAGCTAACTTCACTAAATTAAATGATTTAACCGCCTCTTCGGTCCACTTTACCTAACTGTCCTTCTTGAGCATGCTTGTGATCTCTCTAAGATGCTCTGCTAGATTTGGAATGAAGCGACGCAGAAAATTTAGTTTACCATTGAAAGACTAAACTTCTTTCTTGTTCCGGGGCTGTTCAATTTGTTGAATGGCTTCAACACGTGCTGGATCAATACGGATGTCGTCTTTAGATATGATGTGACCAAGAAGTTTGCCCTCATCCATGGTAAAAAGACTCTTTTTCGGATTCAACGAGATGCCATATTTTCTGCACTTTTGGAAAACAATTTTCAAATGATACAAATGTTCCTCATCAGAATTTGAAAACACGGTTAAGTCATCAAGATAAACAACCAAAAATACATCTTTCTCATTGGCGAAAGCCACGTCCATTGCACGCTGAAAGGTAGCTCCTGCATTTTTCAAACCAAACGGCATCTTTGCATAATGAAATGTTCCCCATGGAGTGGTGAATGCGGTTTTGTCACTGTCATCTTCATGCACTAAAATCTAATTGTAACCTGAATAACCGTCGAGTAGTGACATCCTTGATGCTCCAACTACTCGCTGAAATATATGATCCATTTTGGGCAGCGGATAATTGTCTTTTAAGGACACCTTATTTAAATTTCTGAAGTCAATACATAAACGGATCTCACCTGTCTTCTTTCTTACGGGCACCAAGTTTGATATCCAATCTGAAAATCAAATAGGCATAATGATTCCTGACTTATACAATCTATTTACCTCTTTCTCAATTGATGGAAGCAACTTCGGATTGATTCTCCTCAACTTTTGACGAAAAGGCTTCTGATTTGGCTTAATAGGAATAGTATGCTGAATGATATTTGTATTATATGTTTTAAGATCTGAGTAATCCCATGCAAATACATCAGAAAATAAAGACAACAATTTCATATATTCAACTTTTACCTTTGGTGACAATGACCTTGATAGCTTAACCATCTTGGGATTTTCAGCTGTCCCAATGTTTACCTCTTCAACACCCTTTTCAGTTGGTCTCAATGTCGGTTTCCAGGCCACATCATCTTGGTCAAATAGCTCCTCTAAAGGAATCAATCCCTTAGGAATAATGTTGTCCTTAAGTTGCAGCACGTCCATTTGACTTATTTGTATATCATCAATACCATTATCATTTTCAGTATCTATTGAGGAATCCTTGAACTTACCCTTATTTTGCAGAAACTCATTGATCTCTTCATCATCTTGAAAAACTTGCCAAGAACGTTGATTGTCTGGAACAGTGGGACGATGCTTCACATGAATCTCGAACTTGTTACTAGAATTCATTGGAATTTTTAAATTGCTTGCCGCCTTAGCAAGTCCATCAGCAACACCATTTTGTATGCATGGAACACATGTCAAGGTATGATCTCAAAACAACTTCAAAATATCTAAGACTGCATTTCGATATGCTCTCATACGAGGATGCTTGGCCTGAAACTCACCTTTAACTTGTTTTATTACCAACTCGGAATCACCATAGACCGCAATCTTCTTTGCTTTTAGTTTCTTAAGAATCTTTAGGCCAGCAATGAGGGCCTCATATTCTGCCTCATTATGAACAATCAAATGCTAGTTTATAGGAACACACTCTCACCTTGCTTGGAACTTTGTCTTGAGAGGAAAAAGGACTTTGAATCCACACGCCAATACCAGCACCATCACTACCTACCGTGCCATCGAAATCCATGGTCCAAAGACCATCTTCATCCTCCTCCAAGTGCTGAAATAGGACTGCCTCTGAATTTTCTGTTTGCTGCCCCTTTTCTTCAGCTGTTTGTTCCATGATAGCTTGCTTTTCTCCTCTTTCCTTTTGTAGTACTTCTCTGAAATTTTCAGTGATCTCTGGTATGTCTTCCGCTTGAACTAACTGACTATCTATATCATTAAAACTATTAGCAAATAAAACAAACGACTCCAAATCTGTATGTACATAATTTACAGGATGATTGATCGGCTTCTCTTTACTAGTTATCATGTATTTCATCTTTTGCTCTCGATATAGCTTTCTCATTTGACCGAAGACTAGAATTGTGGCATAAGAAAAGTCTAACTGTAGAGTACCCTTCAACTTAGCTCCCCAAGATCTCGAAAGTAGCATACCAAAACGTGGAGGAATGTCTGCCACAACCACATCCATCAAGACATTTTTCGCTGGGATTTGGTCTAAACTAACAACCAAATCTTTGATGAGCCCGATACATCTCACACAGCTGGAATCAAATGAGTATAAATCATGATATTTTCTTGTTATGTCTAACCCCAGCTTTTCCATGATCACCTTTGGCATCAAATTGTGTGAAGCACCCGAATCGAACATGGCATTATGCAAGACATATTCATGCAATCTCAAATTGATATAAAAGGGAGGAATATCACTATCAGGGGACTGACCATCCAATGTTGGCCCAAAGATCAATTCGGGCTGATCATATTCAACGTTCACCGTGTCAAGCATGGGATCAAAGTTCAGAATTTTGGAGACTTGACCTCGGTAGCTGCTATTTTTCATGATTTCAGTCAAAGGAATAGATATTTTTAATTTGGAAATTTCATTTTCCAAACTAAATGCTGAAACTTTTTCGACTTCTTTGGCCAGAATTTCTCTCCTATCTTTGATTATAGCTGCCTGATTTGTCTTTTCTGCTACTGATATCTTGCTAGTTGTAGGATCAATTGTCTCCTTTCCTTTCTTCGGTGGTGTCGGTGAATCCATCTTTGGTGCTGTAGCTTCCTTTCTTTTCTGAATGGGATTGATAGGCACATCTCGGTTCCTCAATGAATATTGCTTCTGTTGAGTGGACAAGGCATTCAAATATCCTCTTTGGTAATCATCTAAATCTGCATCATTAGCTAAGATAAAATCTTCGTCTTGCTGGGCGCCTGGACTTTCTCCATACTCATCTTCTTCGGTGATGTAAATGGGCAGATCATCAGGAGTAAAGAAGTGATTTTGGTCCCCTGCTACATCAGCATCTTCATCTGAATCTTAAGTTACAAAATTTTGCAAAAGAGGAGTTTTGATTGGTTGTTGAGCTGTCGGCCCTTGTACTCTTGGTTCACACTACTTGATTTTGTAATGAGGTTGTTGCTGGCCACGGTAATTTGGATTACGAATCTGCAGTTCTGATTTGTCCAGGTTGAGTCTTTTGAACATCTCACGAAGCCAGGGTGGTTCTGATGATGTATATTCTTCCTTTATAGTCACTCTTTTCTCTGCCTTCAAGCGTGCTCTCTTGTCGTTCAGATTTGCCTCAACATTGATAGAAATCTTCTGCATATCTTCTAAAGTAGGCGGATCTCTATCCCGTAATGAATAAGCCATATCCGGATCAAAGCCATCCGGGAATTTGAGAAGAGCTAATTTTCTAGATGGTCTTAAATCATCAGGGATAGCATTATAAACTATATTGAACCTGATAATGTAGTCTTGGACAGACTCACCATGATTGCGTTTGATATTATTGTACTCGGCATTGATCTGAAGCGAATCTTTTCTAAGTTCCCAACGATCAAGAAACTGCTTCTGAAGTTCAGCCAATGTAGGTATACTTCTAGCTCCCAAGCCTCTGAACCATTTTCTTACCTCTCCTCCGAATGTTTGCACAAACAATCGCATAGTTACATCCTCATCATCAATCTCATATAAATCATAAAAAGTTGCCATTTTGTCTATGTGCTGCTGAGCGAACACACTTTGAGGAGTGCCATCAAATAAAGGGATTTTACTCTGATAGTCCGCGGGCATATCATGCAATTGCTAAGGTAAAGCAAGAGGTGCAAAGAGAGCAGTCATTGCTCTAGGTGGGTTTACTCTCGATGTTGTTGGTGGAGTGGATGCTGCTACTGTATGGGGAGTATGCGGAGGAGAAGCAATGTGGGATGAAGAAGGGAATTAGCTTTAGATTCGGAGTAAGTATTTATAGGCTGCAAAGAAATGGTAGGAATGAAAGGCGGTTCAGTAGGAACTCTAGAGGTAGATGCCGTGACGGTCGATCCAATGTTTGCAGATATGGCTTCTAAGAACTCAGAAAGATTGGCTGCTTGGATGGTGGTCTGAAGGTGCCTCAAGAAAAAATTGTCAATTAATTTATTATGCCTCTCAAATTCAAGAGCTGCAGCAAAGTCAGGATTTGGAACAATAGAATCGAGAGCGTTTTCAGACTTGGTTTTGAACAATGACAATTCAAACCTTGCGTCAAAAGGAAGTTCTTCAAGGTATTCAAAAATTGCAGGACATGAATGAGATTTAACCAAGGGAGTCGCCGAGCTTTCTTGACGGAGGATTTTTCGAATCAAAGTTGGATTTTCATAAATAGGAGGTGGATTCGGATCTGGATTAGCTCTTGTATGTCTTTTTGAAGCCAGTGTATTTATCAGGAGATCAAAAGAATGAAAGTATTTTTAGCCAATCGTTTACTAGACTCAATCATCCAAAGGTCTAGAACGATCAAAGGTACTGGGATGATCTACAAATCAAAGTTTCACAAGCTAACCGGAGATCGACTGAAGCAACATTTATCTACTTCTGCTTATGCATAGCAAGAGCGTTCCGAAAGCTACCTGGCGTGACTTCAGACTCCGTCGAATACTTGCGAAACAATCTCATCAACAAGCAAACCATTTGAGATTTCTTCCCCGGTATGGTCGCCACTATGTTAGCGCTCAAATATACCTTAGGCTGAAATAAGGCAAGACTCAAGGCCACATCAAACCACGCTCAGCCTCGTAGCTAGCCCTACGAGGACAGGAGAGGGCTCTCTCCGGGTCAAACTAGGAAAAGATAATCGAAAAGGCTCGAGATGACCGAATTGATGACTGATTTTAGGCTAGGTATTAAGTACAAAGAGTTTAGGATTGATTTTTTATGATTTTGTTGAAATCAAGGGAAAGGCAATTTTGGGTGCGGGGATGAGGCACAGTGAAAATGTCACGAGCAATAAAATCCTCCCATGTAATGCCCTGCTTTGTCAGCTAATGAATCACCACAATTTTGATCAATGCATAATGGTATATGCTCCTGTGCTGCTACGTTGGGCTCTTCTTTTGCACTAAAGGCACCATCCTCTCTATGTTGCGAAACATAAAATATGGGATGTTCATCAGGTGCACCCTTGTAAAATGCATCAATAAACGGACATGGTATGAATAAAGACGTGAGAATCTGCCCTCACAACTGAAATATTGGATGATAAGTTTCATCAAAGGTGCAAACCGATCAATCAGGTAGTGGAAAGGAAAAACTCTACTCAAGTGCCTTATATACCCTGGTTTAATATATGGCTCATAATATGATTTCTCTAGCTTCTGTCGCTTATTCCACTGCTCCCCGATATTCGGAGTTCCCATGGCCTCTGCAATGGTTTCTGGTGACAAAATGAAATTAACTCCAGCAAGGTTCACATGGCCATCATGTAAATGGAGAACCAACAAGCGAGCTAATTCACGATGATGTTGAAACTGTGAAATTAGCTCACAAAAATGATAGCATGATTGGTGGCGAAAACAATCCATGGCAAGTGGGCAAGCTTGCAATTGCACCATAGAAGTGGGTTCTTCTCTGAGATGTTTACCACCTTTGCCACCTTTACGAGGTCTTTGTGGCACATTTCCCTCTGTGGTGGAATCACTTTCATTTTCTTGCTCATAAGATAACTATGTATCTGACATGGTTTTGAGACCAAAATAGGTGCAATAGGAGGACTGCAATGTGTATGTTGTGGGTGTGAAGAAATCTCAATTTCAATGTATCCTCAAAAAAACAGTTGAAGCATCATAAACATTCTGCCATAGTGGGTATTTTTCTTGCTATATTTGGGCATAAACAATCACAAAGATGTTGTGGTATGAAGTGCTGCTGTCTACAATGTTTACAATGTTTTAAATACCCTATACAAAGTCCCTAGGGTTTGATTTATATTCTTAAACCCAACATCACTTGCATTTCTTTCAAACATACATTAAACACCATTCAACTTGATGCTTGAGTCAAAGGAGACACCTACTTGTAATTTCTGGGGTGATTTGATGAGTTTTAGGCACAAAACACAGTGCTGGAATGGATGCGTAACGCCCCTGTTGTGTGCGTAGTGCACCTCCCTGTGCGTAGCGCCTGTGTTAATTTACACAGGAAATGCGCGCCCAATGCGTAGCGCATCGCCCAGTGCGTAGTGCACCAATCCTATGCGTAGCGCGCACCTCAACTCTGCTTCTAGGGTTTGAAACTCGGGTTTTCGCCCTCCACTCTTGACAAATGTTTCTTGCTTGGATATGTGGTGGAGTAAAAGACTTGTTTCACTTTATATACACCCACAAAATATCTCATTTGAATAAATTAACTTTAAAACCCACTTTGTAAAGTTTGGGCACTTTCACTTTTGGTCTATTAATACAATGATGCTTTTTTGATTTCCTTTTGCTTTTCTGAGGTTTGGACTGAAGCTCTTCGTTGATTTTTGTTTGCAGGGATAGTTGTAACATACTTTGGCAAAGGAGACCAAGGCTGCACTCGAACATTTGAAGGGTTGACAATTTTGACAATGTTTTACAAAAATGAGAAAGCGACTTATCTTCGAAACAGAGTTTTGAAGAGAAGTCCTAATTCAACTGTACAATAATGAAAATTATTGAAATGATGACCGATCAAAGACATCCCTCTGGCCTGTTGGTCTCCTAATACTTTGCAAGACCAAAATGACTCAACCCTAGACCTAAAACCTCATGCAGTGAAGTGATCTAACCATCATGTTACAATTAAGCGTTGTTACCTTGTGCAACTGATTCTGCCATCACTCTATCTCTTTGTCTAAATCCAAAGTGCAGGAGCTTTCGCACTCCCACGAAATCCTTCCATCTGCAGTCGCATTCATCCAATCCTCTTCTCATGCAGTTATCTTGTAAATACAATCGACATCATCATCACTATCATCGTCGCGCACAGGTTCAATGTATCGCGCTCCTTCGGCTGGAACTAGTGGTACTACTACGCATAGTGACTTTTTCTCAAAGATTATTTTGCAGTTCTTCGGATTTATGACTCCGTTCATATCGGTGGCCCAGTATATTCCTAGTAGTGTGGGAGAAGGATTACTGTCATCGACAATCTCTATCACTTAAAAATCCACCTATGTGCTTGCACCTTCAATATCTACTGTTACCCCTTACAATCTTCCCATTGGCAAGATCTTCTGTTGGTTTGCCATTGTAACTAAATATGAGACCATTGTAGTGGAGGTCTGCCCATGCGTTCCCACGTTTTCTTTGGTAGTACATTCATGTTCGATCCCAGATCTAGGACTACCTAATCCATTTCACATTCCCTGATTTGCGCAGTCAACCTCATTTCCCTTCCTATACGCAATGCATGCTTTCCAAGTTTCCTAATCATGCACTGCTCTCTTGACCCTAGCACCTAGTGATCAATTCCTATAGCCCTTTTACTACCTTGTTGTCACGTAGCAATTTCATGCATGTCTCTAGAAAGGTAGTGAGCATTGAAGGATACATTCTTGGTTCTAATTGATCCTTACTACCTGAAGTGGAGGAGTTCGTGAAGCTCTTCTTAGCTTCCATGAATATCTACTTCACGCATTCTAAATCAAATTCAGGTTCCTTAGTAGGAGCCTTGTGAACCCATGCACTTTCTTCTGGCTGCTTACTTTATCATCGCTAGTGATCATACCACTCCTAAGCATCATGTTTACATTCGGGTCTTCTTTGTGCTGTTCAGACCTCATAATCTATAAATTTTGAGTCAGAGGGGGCTAAAGTACCCCTTTTTTGCACAGTCTCACTATCAGTGTAGGGCAGTCTTATGCCTCATGATCAAATTGAGTGTAGTACAAACATGATGTCCTCGTCAGGTTTGTACAATCATGAGCATAGTGCCCTGGCCCTTTGCAATTATAACAAATTAACAGTCTGTGACCCCTTCCTGGTCCCATTCCACCTCGACCTCGACCGCGCCCCTGAAATCCAGCATGCATCATTCCTACATTTGGGTTTAGGGCTCATGTTTCAGTCTGTTATCACTTAAGAATTCTAATTCTCAAACTGCTCACATTAGTTTGATGGTAAAGATGCGGTGCTAGTCTAGGTTTGAGTTTTTGTTTGCCTTAGAATCTGAGTCTTAGGAGTCTACTATGCATTCTCATTCACCACTGGTCTCATAATTCACACAATTTCCATGTGTCAGCTTTGTTCAAAGGTTATTATGTGCTACAAAGCTCTTTAGGTGATTTCATAGCGCATAAGTCAGTTTTTGGTGTTTTCGCAACACAACATGTTTTAGGTGATTTCGTAGCGCATAATCCAGATTTTGCACTAGTTGTGCTACGAAATCGGAGATTCGTGCAATCCACAGCAAATCTTCCCTAACTGTCAAATCTGTCAAGTTCAGTTATGGTTGCATCATCCACTGTCAGCTTATACACTCCACATATCATGTCCAACTGCTTATCTCCATCATTATAGTTGCTAGGTACTCTGGTACACTTGGATTGCAAGATCCAAGAAAAGTCAGGTATTCACAGTCCTAATCATGATTGTATTCATTTCATAAGGGACAAATCTATAAACGTTAAATTTGAATGCATTTAATATCAAGCGAGGTAGCTATCAAGTGAGGCAGCTATCAAGCGAGGCAGAGATCAAAGATTAAGATAGTGCCGGTCATCAAACATATCATTCCACTGGATATTCATGGAGGGGTCTGTAGAGAGAAAGAGTCACAGGTTAGGCAGGTGTTTGAGGAGTGAACCTGAAGGTTTAGACATAACCTTTAAGAACAGAGAAGTTGAGCATGCATTCTAGCAAGCTGGATGCTGGAATTTTTGCAAGAAACTCCAGGGAGGTCATGCACAAGTCACCAAGGAATTTTCCTTGAATTTCACAGGACTGAACTCAAAGGTTGGTATGCTTGAACTGCAGGTCTCACCAGACGTAATATCCATAGTTACGGAGATTCCAAGGGGGCAAGAAACTTGGTTTAAGAATTTCAAATTTGATATGACCCCATGCAAAGAATTTTTGAAGCACGAGTTCTTTAACTCAGATTTAAACAAGTCAGTTCCTAGGAGTTATGTCAAGGATTCGTATGCCAATTTGCTTACCTGCATACAGAGGTACCTTACCTGTGAAGGGAGATATAATAAGGTGTATTCATAAACTTATGTTTCATTTCACAGGGAAGACATCTATTGATTTACCTTTCTTATTTCGTAGCCTAAGAAAAATGTGTGACAAGGTGCAGCTAAGGAAAGAGGCCTGTGAGACTTCATTGTTCCACCATGGATTGGTTAAGTTGATTGTTCTGCATGAACTCCAGAAGGTAGGTAGAGACTGGCCCACGTTCATCTTCATGTCTGGTTTCAAGAACAAGACTAGTCTTAGTCCTAAAAATACAAAAGATTTGCCAGCAATGATTGATCATCAGGAAGAAACAAGATCCAGGAGGTTTATAAAGGTGAAGGCTAGGAAACAGGTAAGGGAACCCACTAAGCCACTAATAATCCAAGATACACCCCAACAATCCCAAAAAGAGAAAATTCAAATCAGAGAGGGTGCACTTGAATCACCCACAGGTGAAGTAGTCCAGAGAAGAATGACAAGAGGCCAATTAGCTAAGGAAAAGGGCAAAGCAGTGGTGACTGAAGACACCCCAGTTTCAAAGGGAAGTCTTAATGACATATTGCAGGCAATTGATATTGAAGAGTCTCCCCTGGTTCAAGCAAATGTGATAGAGTCAGGAAAAGACAAGGCTAAGAGAAATAAGGCCTCGAAAAAGCTCAAGTTCGATGATCTGGTTGATAAATTTGTCCTTAGGCCAAGAAGACCCATAACGAGGAATTTCAAAGACATACAGGAGATACTACCAGGAGTAGATGAAACAAAGGAGATAACACGGTCTCATGAAGGAAAAGATAAAGGTAAAGCAGTTACCCTTCAGGAAGAAGATAGTGTTGAAGAGTTGAAAAGAATGTTGGAATTGGCAAACTTTGAAATTGCTAGACTGAAGAAAGCCTCCAGAAAAAACGCAATCAAGGAAGCTTATTTTAACCAAATGCAAGCTCGGTGGGAGGACAAAACATTTCAAATACCAGAGGTGGTCGACTTTAATGTTCAATTCCGTAGCTGGAGGGTCCCTGCAATAAAGGAGGCACAATTCATCAGAAAGGTCAATACAAAGCTGAGAGCTGGGACCAGAGTCATGAAGAAGCAAATTGAGGACTTAAAAATGCAGTTAGCCCAGCAGAAAGAATCTCCTTAAGGAAGTTACACAGCAAAAAAGGTTATGTTCCAAATTTTGATGGTTTTTCCTTGTTATAATTTTTCTTGAAGAATCATACATTTCCACTCAGTTTTGAAAAGCTTTGGAGCAGTTGAAAAGGATTTTTGAATATAAAGAAGCTCAAGATAGCAATTTTTTTATATTAAGCTGTGTTTGGTGATTACACAGCAATTTTTGTAGCGCGCTACGAAACTGCTGAAGATGATGCCTAATGCACAGCAGTTTCGTAGCGCACTACGAAACTGTTGTAGTTACATAATTCAAACTCAGTCAACCAATTTTGAGGGACCGAGGGGAAATTTTTGAAAAAGGAATCTCTTCCAAGGATCATGTAACAGGTATCAACATTCAACAAGGGAAGAAAAAGGGGGAAGAAACATATATTCGAACTCTAAACTTTTTGTTATAAAGTGATCAGAGTTACTATAGTTCATGATATGTCAGACAGTTTGGAGGAGTTCTTGTCCTCACACATGGAAAAAGGTTGAAAACACATCAAGGATGTGGCATCCTAATATATTTTGGTGTAATCAAAGAAGAAGAACATGCTTCATTAGTTTCGAATATCTTTGAGGATAACCAAAGGCAAATAAACAATGGCAGTTTCCTTCTTTTCAGGAGCAATGGAGAAGATGTGACATTAAAGACCAGCAGGCAGCTACAAACACCTACTACAGATAAACTCAAAGAGACCACTTTTCAAAGAACAAGAATTGATTTTAATTAATGCTATTATTAGCATGATATGGAGTTAGACTCCTATTTGCCTTAGATCTCTAAAAAGTCTAGTTAGCAGTTTGTTACATTTAATAGGTAGTTAAAGTGTGAATAGGTGTCATAAGAAGTAGAATTCGAATTCCCCTCATGTTGGAGGAGGAATCTCGGCCTTGTAAAAGAATTCTATAAATAGGAGAAAGAGCAATGTACACAAGGTTGGAAATTTATTGAAAAAAGCTCTGATATTTGGCTTTCCGTAAAGACTCTGTTTTAGTAATACAAGATTGTCTTTGCTTCTCAGGACTCAGGAGGGATTCGATGTTCAGAATGTGTTGTATTGTTCTTTTCCCAATATTTGCAGTGGTATGAATGTGTAATCACTTAGAACTCACTCATGGTGCTCTAATTTCCTGTATACATTCATAGGTTATGTGGTCCTATATGTTTTTGGTATGTTCTAAATGTGTTGAATCCTAAATGCCCTAACTTCTATGTAAGGTTGATTCCATTGTTATACTGAAATGATGTTGACTCCATAAGCCCAATGGATAGTTTCTAATTGTGTTTCTACCACTCATATTTTTACATTCATTTCACAAGAGTTAGCCATCTTAATCATAATCAAAAACATTAATCCTTTGGGAGAGCCCTCTCTGGTTGGGGAGGCTAAGCCTCAGCCTAAAGTAGGTTTGAAATAGTTACTTGAGGTCTTCCTGGTCTGCAGCCTTCCAGGGTCAGATTTTGAGATAACACGGTCTACACTTGGTAGGGAGGGGTCCAATCCATCATTAGTTCGTAGTTTCTGCAGGTTCTCTCATTATGGCCTACCGACCTGTAGAAGTTACAAAACAATTGTTATGACGTCTGCATATACTTCTGCAATAGATGACAATTGTTCATAGTGTGTTTTCCTCCTATCTGACAGATCGTGCACCATAATGCAGGTGCCGTGCTTGGCCCTGCCTATGCCTCAAGTCTTAATAGCATCGTCCCTCCTCCCACCAAGTAGTTCGCGAACACTGGATAGTGGTCCTTATCATGCCCCTGGCCTTTGCATTTTATGCACCATACCTCCTCACATGCCTCCAACTGAGTTGTCCTGTCCTATTTCAAACTTTGCATTTTTAGACACAGATTTTGCAATTGCATGTGAATTTGTTGGACTCCCAGACCAGGGTCTTATATAGGGGTCTCATGCAATCTCGTTGCCATTTCTAAAGCTTCAGCCTGGGTGGAAAGTTTTTGTTGTGATAGCGTCATCCTTAAGTGTGGTGTCTGTGACACTACAAACCATGCGTGGTGTTGTCCATATATCAATGTCATGTTGGCTTCGCAAATCATACCCTTCAGTCTTTGGTCCAGATCCCAGGGGGTCTCACCCGAGAGCATCGTGGTCTCCTTAAACCCGATGATTTCGTGTGTTTCCAACTTTGGCCTACTAAATTCCCTGTTTAGTGTGTCTTGGATCTCTATGATTCCAACGTTTGGATGGTCATTAGAATGTTTGATGTTCTATGTTAATGCACAATCCTACAACGCACTTACCAGCGTAGCCTTCCTAATATTATCATCTGCGATGCCTTGTGCTTCCCATATTGCTCTTACCACGAACCAGAATTGTTTCAGATCTTCATTCCCTACTCCTCTAAATACTGGTAGTTTGATTGCACTCGCCATACTGAACTGTGGTGGTGGTGGAGGTGGGGTGGGTGGAGATGGAGGCGAGGAGGGTGAGACAGGTGGCAATGTGGGTGGAGGTGGTAAACGTAGAACGTGTTGCCTTATCAGACTGACCGCGCTTCTCAAAGAAACTTTCGCGAGCTCTTCCTCACTTTCCCATGAGGGGGAAATTAAGGGACTGGTTTCCAATTCTTCACTACTTCTGCTTCTATAGATATTCCCACTTCGTGTAGTCCCAAACATTAATTTATTCACATAACCTTCTTTTCACACAATAGCATCTTAATCCAAGTGTTCAAAGATTTAATATACTTACCTCGCAGTCCCTTGAGGAAACGTCACTTTATCTCACTATAGCTAACGATTGTGTCTATCGTGAACTCAATGATAAATCCTCCTATAATTCGGTCGAGCCAATGGTCCACAGCTTGCGTGATCTTATCTTCTGATGCTTCTAATTTGCACACTAATTTCGGAGTCCACACGATTGGTTTGTTGAGACTACACCTTCCTTGACTATCTGCTAGCTTCATGATCCACTCATACATCTCAGAAGGAAAGGGTGCAAAGAAAATTTCGTGGATTTCCATATACAAGTAGCGCTTCGGCCACTGTTCCTTAGATATTCATAGATTTATGTTTTCCTACGCACGAAACCGTGAATCTTCTTGTCCAACCACTCTTCAATTTCTTTCTTTGTTGGATTCCAGTGGCATGACATCAGACATCCCTTATGCAGATCCCTATCCCGACAATGGAACCATTTTTTGGCTTGTATGGGCCTAACCCAGGTTTAGAGGTGATTTAGCCAAGAAAATCCCAGTACTACTAGCCCTTTCGGCAACAGTCTGTGGAGTGCAAACTGAGGTTTCACCCAAAGTAGTACAAGAGGGTGCTAGAACTAGGTTTCCACACCCTGGGGATGTCTGATGAGCTTCTGGAGGTCCACAGTTTGACCCTACATGCTCGTCGCTACACACACCTGTTAGTCCCTCACAACCTGTGATGTTGCTTTCGCACAGCCCTACTGGAGGCGCAACCCGTATTATACCCCAGTTCCTTGCTATTTAATCTGTTATTACCCGATTACTCAACTTATTTGTGGAAGACTAGTGATTATTAGCAGCATATCCAACAATCATATCAGTGCGCGCAATAAATAAAATAATATAAATGTAAAGAAGGAATACACAAGCAGATACCCAGAAATAGGAATCAACTTCTCTTTATTATTCTTTGATTAAGATTACAGACTCAACACTGCCCTGCGCACTTAGCTGCAGGGGTCCACGTACTCAGCTACGGACTCTACTAGACCTCTGTGCACTCAGCTGCAAAACCTCTTCCTATTACTATTACCCAATACACTTAGACTCTTACTCTATGCTCGAACCATGCGTATTCATCTATCTCTCCCATTCCTTCTTCTCACAACTGAGAGCCTCACTCTATTTATACAATCCCATGGTCGTAGGTCGACATGACATTACATTAATTTACAATACTTAGGGCAAACAACCATATGACTTATCCTATACTTCACGCTCCACGCTTGTAATTCGCGGAGTCTTACAATACATTTGACCAAAACTTGGGCTTTGAGCCCCAAAACATGATGTGGGGGGATTCCATGCCCAACATCAAATATATCATCAGAAGAGCATGCCCTATCACCCACAAGCGAACAACACAGTGGAAGCTTTTAATAAGTTCTTAGAGCATGCATTGACAAAGGTATGCAATGCACAGAGGAATGACTGGCACATGTGTGTACCTATTGTGTTATGGGATTATAGGACGGCCTACAAGAAATTGACGGGACAAATGCCATTCATGTTGGTCTATGGATTTGAAGCATTCATGCCGATGGAGTATATTGTGCCCAGGTTAAGGATTGCAACCTTGTCTGAGAAGGTGGACTGTGAGACCCTGGAAGAACGGCTCACATAGATCATGGAGTTAGAAGAAGAATGCTTCCTTGCAGGATTTCATCAGCAAGTACAAAAGGAATGCGAGAAGGCATGACATGATCAACACATTAAGTTGCACAAATTCAAGGTGGATGATTTGGTGTTATTATATGACAGCAAGTTCACGAAGTTCCTAGGAAAATTTCAAATGCAATGGTTGGGGTCATATGTTATTAGTGGGATCACAAATAGTGGCACAGTTTAGCTTGCAAAGCTGAATGGGGAACCATTCCCTAGAAAGGTGAATGGAAGTCAACTAAAATTCTACACAAGGGATCCTACCCCTACATGATGACTATATGGCAGTAGAACAGTCTCAGTAATCTAGGCAGTTGTAAGGGATTGTGGAACTATAAACTACGTTGCTTGACGAGGTGAAGAACATGGTAGGAAGGTTGCATGATGTATGGCAGGGGTGCGACAGGTGAAGTTGCGCTGGATGAGTTGTGCCATGGAGGATAGTGTCTTGCAATTGGGTCTAAAAGTAACCGTTGAGGTTATTATTAATGGTTTTATGGCCAAAAATCAGTTAAAAGGAGCATGTAGGCGCTATTTATGGAAAAAATATTTGAAGATCTTCTACTAAACGGGCATTTATTACCATAATTTTGGGGGAACGGTTGGATTTGAATTCAAAACTCCCTATAAATCTTGCATGTTGGACCACTGAAGAACACTTTTCATTTTGATACTTGTCTAGGTGAGTTGTTGTCTAAATTTTATGAGTTGTCTATTCTGGGAGGATTTCATGGCAAGCCCAGCATTTGTTTCCTTACATGCATGGAACCAGAAGACCATTCTACAACAGATGACTACTACCAACCCCACCAAAGTCATGACTTCTGAAGTTGTTGTGTCTGACGCATCGAGCCCTAAGATTTCGAGTATGGAAGGTTCAACCCTTGTGCCTATCACACCAAGGTTGCCAAGGCCACAACAATCCTCTGCAAAAGAGAAGAAACTAGCTGCAAAAGAGAAGCAGAAGAAGTTGGTGCTGGTGAGAATGTCACCAAGGAAGAATCTGGAGGTGCGGCAGACATCTAGAGCAAGTGGTGGATTTAGAAGAGGAGGATTACCATGGTGTAGAAGAAGTATATTTTGAAGATATTGAGCTTATCTCAAGGCTTCTTGATTATATCCCTACATGGAAGGGAAGAACCAAGGTAACCAAGGCTCCTGATTATGAGAAATTCACAGTTTTGACACCCCTGCTGCCTAAGCAAGTCGAATTTGAAGGTCCCAGGTTAGCATGCAATCTAGTATTGAAAATGGAGGACTGGGACCTCACGAACCATGAGAATTTCCCACATTTAGCAAACCAGAAATATATGACAAATATATATTATGAAGAAACGGGGGTTATGGAGTTGGAGCCCATGAAGCGGGTCCGCGGTGTTGAGCATGTGGGGTTGCTAAACATGCTCTTAGTGTCACACTATCATCGCTCAACTATCAATACGATGTGTGTACACCAGCTCCTTACGCTAGTGCACGATGGGTGTCTATGGCTTGGGCAACCCATCCTAATAATCGACATGTTGATCCATAGGATAACGAAGTTACCTCACAAAGGAGTGGACCCTTCCAAGGAGTTTGAAGGGAAAATGAATTCGCTGAAAACATGAAGAAAGAGTATGGTCTTGTTAAAAAGTTACACGGATACTCTTTCCTTTCAATTCAATACCATGCAGTACAGTTCACTACCCAAATTATTGTGGACAAGATCATGAGGAAGTGTCACATGGACAAACTTCTGGTGCCAGTAATGTCACTTGCAGCATAGTGTGTGAAGGGCATTCAGTATAATTGGGCCAAATATCTATGCCAGGAGTTCCTCACGAACTGTCAAGAATCCCAAGATGAAAGTAAGCCATTTCATTATGCTTGGATTTTATTGTCTATCATGTTAGTTACTTGGAGGTTGCTAGAGGACATTCACTTTCCCCTGCACAAGGAAGATTTACCCAAGGCAATACGGTTTGCCTCGCTATGGTCTACTAAGGATCTGGAATGAATTAAGGAGATGGATATTTTCAGCATATTGATGGAGATGGACCTTTGAATGGTGATTAATTAGAGGCCAAGGTTATCCCCAACCTTGCTCGAACAATTGACGGCCTATGCGGAGTTCAAGGCCGATTTCCACATTGTGTCAATCCGAGCATGGAATGACCCAATGCACACATGGCATATGTTGCCTTACTTGGTATCTGAGATGGATGTGCAAGAGGTTGTGGGGTATTGGCCAATAGAGTAGCATGAACCTATGACATTGGATGTGGGAACAAGAAAAGTCGCAAAGAGCTATGCTACTCAAAAGCAAAAGGATGCAGCTCAGAAGGTCGTGCATGCCTTGGTTGAGAAGAAGAATATGGAAGCTGCTAAGGTAGATGCAGAGAAGGAACGAATGGAGAAAGAGCGTGTTGCTAAAGAGCACGCTGAAAAGGAACAACAAGATACAGATGAAGGTAGGAAATTAACTTCGCATTACACTGATGAAAAAGTGTTATCAAAGTAAGGAAGAGGCGGTGGTGAGGAGCAGAGAACTCCTTTCATCTTGAAGAGATGTGAGTAGAAGCAGATGGGTGGACAACGAAAGAAGAATAAGTCTGATAAGAAGAGACATATCGATCCCATGGTGCTAACAGAAGGTGATCTCGATGGAATTAGAGACAAGGTGAGGGACACAACAACTCAAGTGTTGCAACAGTTTGAGCAAAAATATATGAAGACGTTGGGGAGCATCCAAAATGATCTGCGCGAGCTGCAGATCCAAGCTAACAAGATCCAAGCGGGCATCAAGAAAGTGAGCGGAGCACCAGCAATATTGACACAGGGAAGTAGCATAGTGGTGGAGCTAGAACGGACTCCAGATCTCAGAGTCATACCATTTCCAAAAGGATCAGTCCGAGTAGAATCAGATGAGGATCATGCTATCATCAATACAGTGAAGGATATGGGTTTGAATCTGGCTGCACTACCTCTCCTGACCATCCATAAGCTGCATCAGGGGGTGTTAGATAATTTGAGGATCAGACAAAAATGCGCCCTCACACTCATCAGTGAATTTAAGTTCAATAACGAATAGTTGTTCTTGGAGAAAACACAAGCTTTGAAGGAAAAGGAGGAGTTGCAGACACGACGTCAGATCCTAGAAACAACGATCGAGCTGAGCTGCAAGTCAATACCTGAACTAAACATACCAGAGGATGCATAGGCCTCAGCAAAAGTAAGGAAATTGGTTGTTGCAATATGTGCATCAAAGGAGGAAGTTAGTCAGGTTACCTTTGATTTCCAGATGAAGATAGCAGAGCTACATTTGAAGTTGCAGCACACGACTCTGCCAAAGGTATGGAAGCAAAACGCGTATTAAATGACTACACGATGATGTTCGATGCAGCAATGGAACTATGGATGAATCTATAGGAGGATCCGAACATGCAGAAGTTGAACACCGATGTACGAGAGACGCAGCAGAAGTATGATGAGGTCTAAGCAACTACACACACTTTGGTGCTACTGCAACACCTCACGAAGTTATAAGAGGGAAATAAGTTGCAAGCGTAGGTGGAAGAATTGTCATCGTGGTTGGAGGAATCTTGTCATCTTACTTTGTCACTAGAGGAAAAGATAAAGGTGCTATAGTAGATGAAGAGGATGATGTGCCTAGTAGTGGAGGAATCAACAATGAATAAATTGGTCAAAGAGGTAAGGCAGGCAATGGCACAAAGTGCTGCCAAAGTTGCAATATTCTAGTTTGAGATGGGTGGTGTTCGCAGTAAGATCGAGGCGCCAATTGAGTGACTCGAGGGAGAGTCATGATCTTTGTGTTGGGGACCTGTTGCGATAGGGTCCCTAGGGTCATTTTTTGGGTTAGTTAACCCAAATTTTGTATATGTTTTTGTAAAAGAAGTAAATTCTCTGCGATATGTGGATGTGGAGCATGCAGATAGATAGGTGTCAAAGCGGTCTTAGCCCCTTGTTTGGATAGATAGTTAAGTCGGTTTTGAGACTCACCCATGGTTCACAGACGATATTATTGTATTGAAAAGTCTATATATTTGAGTAATAGCAAGTTTAGAAGAAGATAAGATAGTGAAGAATCAATATAGGAACTGTTTGGGCAAGTGCTAAGGTAGGAAGGCTCTACTTCTTGTACTTAGGCAAGAAGGGGAAGGCTCCTATAGCTGAGTGTGCAAGAGGCCTTGGTAAGTCCGCAACTGAGTGCATAGACCCCTGCAGCTGAGTGCGTAGGGTAGAAGAGTCTATAATCAGAATATTGAAGATCAATAAAGACTAATTTTGAATAATAATTGTGCATTTCTGTCAAATATGTTTATGTTATATTTTGTCGCTTAATGATATGTTTTTATGAAATAATGAATGAATGTTGCGCGAAATCACTGGATTTGTCGTATTTTTGCGTGATATGAATAGTTATCTATCTTCATGAAGATAAAAGCTATTTCTATTATGTTTTCTTATGAATTAATTACATTTGCATGAACTTGGATCTAGGGTTGTTTATTGATGTGCGAAAGTAAATAAATCATCTGGTTAAGGTTTGTAAATACTGATCATAGACCTTTGGGAATGTCTAGAATCCATTTTAACTTAGTTACAGTGACGAGCACTAGAATAATATTGATCTGTGTGAAGGCAGATCTGAACTGTCAGAGCCTAAGAACTATTTATCACATGTCCTGAGATGCAGAAACATGGTTCTAGCATCCCCCAATACTACTTCCTGTGAGACTGTAGTCTACGCTATGCAAGTTGTTTCCGAAAGGGCCAGTAGTTATGGTTTTCTTGGTTTCTGTAAACAACTTTGAACCTGGGTCAGGCCCCCTTAAGACAACATCTTCAATACATACAAGTTCTTTGACCTGCACACCCAACTACGGGTGATCTCCGCACTCAGCTGTAGACACTTCCAAGCCTTCATGCACTCAGTTATAGACACTTCCAGGCCTCCACACACTCAACTATGAAGCCTTTCCTTAAGATCCAAAAATACATATTAAAGATAGAAATTATGATCAATTATTCATCTATGACTTACTATATCCTCGACAAACTATTACATCTCCTTATATATGTTCCATTACTACAAAACTATGGTCCACATACTATGGATCCGACAAAACAATGAACTAACACCCAATTCCCATTACCAAATAAGGGGCTTTGTCCTAGCCTAAAGCCCTTAGACATTGCATGATGAATAGAACTTCATGGGCTCCACGCGCTCCACTCCAAAAAAGGCATAGTGTTTGATAAAAACTAGACCAAATTAGGTTGTGCCCAACAATTTTCCATGATATGCTTGTCATGCCAGACCTTTCTTTGTAGTTGTATGACTTCAATGTGTAGGAGATATTTCATCCTAAACTCATCTAAGACATTAAGTTGAAGCAGCCTTTCTTGATTTGTTGTAGTGAAGTCTAAGTCCAACTAAGCTTGTTGGGTGTGCGTTATATTATTTCCATGACTAGTCGCACACGTGGGAGGGTCACATGGAGGGTGTCATCCCCCCTGTTCATTGCATCGCACACAATAGAGGGGTCACAAGGGGGGCGCAACCCCCCCGCCCCCCTATTGGGGGGTTTTAGGGGAGCAGTAGCCCCCTACATGGGGTCCAGGGCAGCACCCTAGGAAAAATATTTTGGAACCTATATTAGGTGGGCTGGCCTACCTATGGTTTTGTGCATGGGTTTTGCACATGGTTTTGGGCATGATGGTTTTCTACCCATGGTATTTTGTAGACTCGGTCAAGGGAACTATGATTATGTCCTAATCTAGGGTTAATGGATTAGGTTTTGTGAATGCTTTGGCATGTATATATATGTATTGTAACATTGAAAGGAACATAATGAAAAATCAATCTGGTAGTCTCAGTTTTGGGATCCAGGGGAAAATATCTATGTATTTGTTTTATATTCTCATCATTGTTTATTTTCTATTTTTTAGAATTTGTCTGCAGGTAATTTCTATACAGGGTTAAAACATATAGAGATTCCATCCTCAAAGTGTTATATTAAAACTCAATAGAAAGGAAAGTCTTCTTCCCATAAACCAAGTCATATGGAGTGAATCCAGTGGTGGTTTTCCAATTGGTGTTGTAGGCCCAAGTGAACTCTACTAGTCTTTCTGCCCAATATTTCCTACTACTTCTCACAACCTTGGTGAGGATGCTCTCCAATGCTATGTTTGTGACCTATACTTTCCCATTTTCTTGAGGGTGATAGGTAGTGTATTTTTGGAAATAATACTAAGAGAGGGGGGTGAATCAGTATTTACAATTCAATAATCTTTCATTTCCCAATTAGATTTATATACGCTACTTCAATGAAGTGAACTTTTATGTGTATGCTACTGTGATTAATGAAACCAACGTATACCCAGAGAACTTATGATTTAGTTAATTTATCATGTGTTGATCTTTAATCAGTGCATCAGAACCTTATTATACAGTAACTATGTGTTGTAATAATAGAATAAACCATCACACATAAGAAACACACATGAACACCAAGATTTAAGGTGGAAACCCAATGCGAAGAAAAACCACTTGTTGTTGCCGTCTTTGTCTTCTTAATATAAAGAAAATGGGTTTACAATCTTGTACTAGTGCATACTCATACCATTATGCAGGCACCCACCTACAGAAGGCTACAACCTTCTCTTGTTTTCCAGCTTCTACTGGAAGGGAGATACAACTCCCTAGCTCTTGTACTAGCCAATATGATTACTAGTATGTAGGCACTGACCTATAGAAGGTTAGGACCTTCTCTCTTCCTCTAGGGACCACATTTCATAAATTTTCAAACTGGATACTCTTGGGACACAACAACACAATATGTAGGCCACGCTTCATCAAATTTTCATATTGGACCCATCAATAGCATTGAAGCTCAAAATCAATCACCACTACTATACATCTAGCAAATACATCTGCATCAACCAATCACTGAAACCCAATCATCAATCTCTAAATCAACCATAACTGAATCAATCAATCACTGAAACCTCTAACATACTGAATCAAACAATCACTGAAACCTCTGACATACTGAATCAAGCAATTAATGAACCTCTGACATAACTGAATCAATCATTCATTCAAACTTAGTCAATTCAACCAGATAGATCGTTGTAACCAGTACATTGATTTGAACCTAGAATATTGCATCAACAACCAGAACCAACTATAAACTAAAAAGTCATGTGTCAGAATGTATACGCTCCTTCAATGAAGCCAACCTACATGTATACACTACTTCCTTTGGTCCAACCTGCGTATACCTCTAAAGATACTAAATTATAAAATCATTGAATCACAACTATACCAACCGGTAACAATGTGAAGATCTAGTGTCAAATTACATATATCTAAATAGACATAAACAAAGATCACCATTCTCACTTAATCAATCAATCAATCATACTCAATCTCCTTAGGAATTCAGTTCTACTTTCATATCTAACAAGATGTCAATGACATACAGTAGTAAAACAACAGCCCTAACTAGATAGATCAGTCATCTCTAAACAACATGCTTTCTTTCTGCATACGCTACTTGGAAGTTTCGAACCAGTGTGTATACGTGCCTTTACAAAGGGGAACTAGCGTATAGATCTGCAAATATTAACTTACAACTTTTCTGCTAATCCATACTTCATAGATACCTAGATCATGTCATTTAAAGAATAAAACATGTGTAAGTAATCAGATCTAGCCCAACCAATATCAAATCATACAATGATATGTCATTTCAGTTCCCATGATCCTGATCCAACATTGTATCCAAGGTGCACAAAATATTTCAGATCATATCATAATCATAGCCCCTACAACATAAAATATACTTCATATAGAAGTATTCCTGAGAAACCCTTTCACTTGCAGACTTGTCCCTTTGATCTTCTCCTCCTTATATAGTTTTTGGCCTTTCTCAATACCTCAGACCAAAACAACACTTAGAGGTTGTGGTATTCTTGGACGGGATCAAATAATCATTAGTCCGCTCAATATTGTGGGCTAATACCATGGTATTGACCCTTGGTATTATTTAATCCTAAATTTCCTTGATTTTCCAACCCATACACGCTTTTCATCTTGTGAAAGTGCATGCATAAGTATATGCCCTTTTTGTTTTGTGAACCAGCATGTATACGCTGCTTGGATAAGGTGAACCTGTGTATATGGCTTAAACTGACTTAAATCATCCTTTTTCTTCAATTTCTTGATTCTGGTTTGTAGTATTTTGTTCCAACTTCCTGTTCTTCTGTACCATTGCTCTGTTACCTCTGAATTGACCTATTGCAACGTGAGTTTCATTTTATCAAATCTGAACTAACCTGTGAGTGAGTTTACACCAAGGACAACACTCGTATCATAATATCAACAATCTCATCCTTTGGACTTGATGGAAAGCATATTGGTGTTGCTTACTACAAGATATAGAAACTATTAGAGATATCAAGAAACACCAAAATACTCTCCCCCTTTGACATCAAGGGCAAAGGGCACACCAAGATATTCTCCCTTTGAGATACACTATGTTTTCCATGCTCCCCCTAAGTACATGTAGAGTCTATAGAGATATTTTTCAAAAGAATAACATGACTCTATAACTCAACTATGTGAGTATGACCTTCCTATCACCAATGACTCATAAATACATCAATCACCCAACCAAGTGGGGATTCACCAAATTTGACTCATCCACCCAACCAAGTGGGGATATATCATTTTTTGTACATGGATGAAATATAACAATTATTACATCATCCTTCCCATGCATAGTGGGGAAACAAATTACATCATATGTCCAATAGGACTCATTTGAAGGGTATGACAGATAGAGACATATCATTACATCATGGTTATTTACATGACCTTTACATCAAATGATAACATGACATTTATAACAAAGACCAAAGATCTAAACAATACCATGATAGTCATCAGCAACTATCATACACCATATATGATCTGCACCATAAGCATCTATCAGCAGCATCCAAACCAGCAACCTGTATATGTCCATCATCAGTTCCCAAGATATGACAATGTAAATATCATCAACCTGTGACAAAGTATGCCGCATATAGATATCAACTCATCCTCTTGACCTCATCAAGATCAACTTGCTTTGTTTCCTTAGTAGAAAGAGCCTTATCATAACCTTCCATGTCCAAGCAGTAACACAAAATCATTCACATCATATCATATGTATGTGAAAACACCATAGTCATCATCTATGATCATAATAAGATCATCATCAAGAATTGCATGATCTTTCCACAAGAACCCTCAATATATCAACCATGTATCATCAGTAGGGAACATCCCACATCTAATAAGCATCAACCATGATAATCAACATATGTGAATATCAAACCTATCATCATAAAGTAAGAAGTCATCATCATTATGTGACTAAGTAAGCCATGTCTCCTAATATCCATGTCTTCAAATAGATATGTCTTCAAGTGACCTGCAATAACACCATTCTCTTGTCCAACCAACAATATTTATCAATATGCAACTTCAGTAATCATCCATGTATCCAGCATAATGTGTATCCATCAAAGAGATAGCAATATATATCTAGCAAACCATGAACTCATAGGAATTTGTCAATCTTTCTTGATACCATCAACAATAGCAATCCTCAACCATGTGAGAGCAAAGAACTATAGGAATCCTCACCCATAACTGCACCATATGAAGTTTATGCATCTCTTAAGGCATGATGACAACAACATAAAAGAAATACCACTTGTCAAATAACAAAGTTGTGTATTCAAGATTTGTTCTTCTCCTTGTCCTTATGAAGATCACCATGTAAGCAACATACCATATGTATTGTATGCATTATCAAAAAGAGTCATCCAAAATCATCCATAAATCTAATCTGAATAACAAATATGTGGCTCAAGAAGTATCATCTTAGATTTCATCATAGGAAACTTATAACTGCCGCATAACATGATGTATCATTTAAACACTTCAACAACATAAGTACCAAAGACTTATAAACATAATTCCAAAGACTTATAAACATTATTAGAAGCATAGCATATTCTCCCCCTAAACCTATGCCAACTGTTCACTGTCGGATCTTATCGTGGCATATATCAGAAAGGATCATCAAGGCGTCATCATCAACTAGTTATACATTAAGTCATCAATAACTTATGAGGGTCAAAATCATTTCTACATATCATCAACAAACTGTAATAATCATCAATCAGAACAAAAAGGATAATTGATAATTGATTGAACCATATTAGACCCCTTTTCTGAGTTTGGCTTATTGCTTCTACATCAAACCAACATATACGCGACTGTGCAGCTTCTAACTCGCGTATATACACGACTTGTCTTCATGATAACTACGTATGAGAATTAGAACACTGAAATTTCATACTTTCAGTTCCTCCTAAGTCTATTATGTCTGTATACTGAGTTATGCCACATATTTCTGACTGTACTTCCTTCTTCTTCCATACCTTGGAGTGTGATGATTTTTTCTCCTTTTGGTATGTTGGCCGAAATTTCCTCCTACATTCTTTTGTTACATGCCAAAACTTGTTACAAGAATAACATCTTATATGTTTCATATTATTTCTAAAATAGTCAATGGCTTTGTGACCAAACATATTGCAGGAAAAACAATGTCCCTTAAAGTACCTGGAAGCTGATGATCTTTCTGTGTGACGGTTATTAGCTTGAAACATTCTACTTCTGCATCTTGTTGCAACATGTCCAAAATTATGACATACAAAACATTCAACATTATTCATCAGAGGAAAAAACTGATTATCACTTCCATAGTTAGGAGTAAATGATTTTCTTTGAAGTATTTCTTTCCTTGGTTGTTGATGGGGTTGACCTCTTATCTCCTTGTTGAGAATTTCAGATTTTGCATTAGATTTCCCTACCTATCCTATGAGCTAGATTCACGTTCGATAGTTTCGTGAAAACCAAGACCAGATTTGATGATAGGAGACCTTTCACTACTAATAATATTATCCAAAATCTTAGTACTATCTTGAAATTGTAATAGTTTATCCTTTTCTTCTAATTTACCTTTTAAGATATTTACTTCAACCTAATATTGCTCTTCCTTTTCTAGATATTGCTTCTTCATGATTTCTTCAACCTTTCTACCTTCTTCCACTTGTTGCCTTAATTTCAGAATCTCATTTTCTTGTTCTTCATTTGCTTGCGGTAGTTCTTCATACTGCTTATTTGAATTTTAAAGATCTTCTTTTAGAGAGACCATCTCAACTTCAAGACTTTTATGGTAACTGGATCTTTCTATAAGTTTCTTGATTGCTGTATCCTTTTCACTTACTTCATTTCTTAATGATGTCACTTCATCCTGAAACCTTTGACATTGATCTTCCTTTTCCTTCTATTGCTTCCTTATTTTGTTTTCTTCCTCCAACTAAGATTTTAACCTAGTAACTTCTTCTTTGTAGGCACATTCCCTTTTATCAATTAGATCTTTTTGATATATAATTGTTTCTATTATCTTTCTAAATTATGCCTCTATTTGATTTCTTTCTCTTTCACCCATAAGAGAAAATTTAGTTGTTTCACTATCACATTCATTATCTTCAAATGAATAGAGAAATGTATCACCAGAGGACAACAAATTTGTACCTGATAATTCTTTTGCTTGTTCATCTTTATTCTGAGGTGATTCTGAATTTGAAGAGTTGCTTCCACATAATGGCCAATCATCTCTCCCACTGTCACAGTTCCTTTGAGATGTCTTCTTCTTTCGAGGTGCTTTCTTCTTTTGCTTCTTTCCCACTATTACTACGGATCTCCTTGAAGCGATCAAGGTTCTGCCAAAGGAAATGCTCTTATATCAATTGTTGGAAATAACACTTGGGGGGGGTGTGAATCAATATTTACAATTCAATAATATTTCATTTCCCAATCAGATTTATATATGCTACTTCAGTGAAGTTAACTTGCATGTGTACGCTATTGTGATTAAAGAAACCAGCGTATACCTAGAGAACTTATGATTTATTTAATTTATCATGTGTTGAAATTTAATCAGTGCATCAAAATCTTATTATACAATAACTATGTGCAGTAATAACAGAATAAACCATCACACATGAACACCAATATTTAAGGTGGAATCCTAATGCGAGAGAAAAACCACCTGTTGTTGTTGTCTATGTCTTCTTAATATAAAGAAAATCAGTTTATAATATTGTACTGGTGCGAACTCATACCAGTACGTAGGCACCCACCTGCAGAAGGCTACAACCTTCTCTCATTTTCCATCTTCTACTGGAAGGGAGCTACAAACCCCTAGCTCTTGTACTAGCTGATATGATTACTAGTACGTAGGCACTAGCCTACAAAAGGCTATGACCTTCTCTCTTCCTCTAGGGACCACATTTCATACATTTTCAGACTTGATACTCCTGATACATAACAACACAGTATGTAGGCCACATTTCATCAAATTTTCATACTAGACCCATCAGTAACATTAAAGCTCAAAATCAATCACCACTGCAATACATCCAACAAATACATCTACATCAAGCAATCACTGAAACCCAATCATCAAACTCTGATATGACTGAAAACCAATCATCAATCTCTGAATCAACCATAACTGAATCAATCAATCACTTAAACCTATGACATACTAAATCAAACAATCATTTAAACCTCTAACATACTGAATCAAATAACCACTGAAACCTCTGACATGCTGAATCAACCAATCAATGAACCTCTAACACAACGGAATCAATCATTCATTCAAACTTAGCCAAATTCAACTAGACAAATCATTGTAGCCAGTACACAGATTTGAACCCAGAATATTGCAACAACAACCAGAACCAACTATAAACTCAAAATTCATGTGTTAGAATGTATATGCTCCTTCAATGAAGCCAACTTGCATGTATATGCTACTTCCTTTAGTCAAACCTGTGTATACCTCTAAAGACGCTTATTCATAAAACCTCCAAATCACAATTGTACCAACTAGTAACAATCTAAAGATCTACTATCAAATTATAGATATCTAAATAGACAACAACAAAGATCACCCTTCTCACTTAATTAAACAACCAATCATACTCAATCTCCTTATGCATTCGGTTCTACTTTCAGATCTAAGAAGACATCATTGACAGATAGCAATAAAATAAAAACCCTAATCAGATAGATCAGTCATCTCTGAACAACAAGATTGTCTTTTGCATATGCTACTTAGAAGTGTCAAACCAGCTTGTATACACGTCTTTACCAAGGTGAAACAGTGTATAGATATGAAAATATTAACTTACAACTTTGTTGCTAATCCAGACTTCAAACATACGCAGATCATGACATTTAAAGAATAAAACATGTGTAAGTAATCAGATCTAGCCCAACCAATATCATATCATACAATGATAAGTCATTTCAGGTCTCATGATCCTAATCCAACATTGTATCCAATGTGCAAAAAATATTACAAATCATATCATAATCATAGCCCCTGCAACATAAAATATATTTCAAATAGAATTATTCCTGAGAAACCCTTTCACTTTTATACTTGGCCCTTTTATCTTCTCCTCCTTATATAGTTTTTTGCCTTTTTCAATACCTCATACTAAAACAACACTTAAAGCCTATGGTATTCTTAGAAGGGATCAAATAGTCATTCCTCCACTCAATATTGTGGGCTAATACCATGGTATTGACCCTTGGTATTCTTTGATCCTAAATTTCCTTGATTTTCCAACCCATGCATGTTTTTCCTCTTGTGAAAGTGTGTGCATACGTATATGCCCTTTTTTGTTTTGCGAACTAGCATGTATACACTGCTTGGATAAGGTAAACCTACATATACAGCTTAAACTAACTTAAACAATCCTTTTTCTTCAACTTCTTGATTCTGATTATAGTCCTTTGTTCCAACTTCTTGTTGTTCTGTACCATTGCCATGTTACCTATAAATTGACCCGTTGCAATGTGAGTTTCCTTTTATCAAATCTGAATTGACCTGTAAGTGAGTTGCCATCAAGGAAAACAGTCGTATCATAATGCCAACATGGATGTCTTGTGCTTGATATGGTGTTATCTCATGAGATATTCAATCACATTTGATGTGAATTGTGCTCCTTGATTGGTGACTACCTCCCTTTGATACCCAAACTTGTAGAAGATCTTTCCTCTTAAAAAATCAGCCACTTTTGGCTCAGTTGTCACTTTGACTTCCTTTGTCTCAACCCACTTTGTCAAGTAATTATTGCACACAATGATGTACTTCTCTTGTCTTTATTGTGGATCAATTGTCCCAATGAAATATATGCCCCACTTGTCAAATGGATTTAAGGCCACTTGAGGTTGTAAGGGCATTTCATCCCTGGGTGTGGGCTTTCCCATCCTTTGGAAACGATCACACCTAGTGGTGTATCTTCTTGCATCTTGATGTAAAGTGGGCCAATATTAACCAGCCTGTAAAACTTTAAAGAATGTCATTTTAAAATAAAAATGACCCCCACAAGTTCCATCATGACATGTTGAGAGGATGTCAAAGACCTCTTATTCTCTTACACATCTTCTCAAGATCTGATTTGATCCCAATCTGAAAATATTGCTCACAATCCAAGTGAAGGGAGAGATTTTCCTTACAATCTTATTTTTCTCTCTTAATGATAGATTGCGAGGGAACACCCCAGCAAACAAGGAGTTGGATATGTTAGCAAACCAAGCATAAATTACCGATATGGAAAAGAGGTGTTCATTTGGAAGTTGATCATCCACCATCTCCTCATTACCTGTAGGCAAGGTTAGCCTAGACAAAAAATCTGAAACCACATTTTCTTTCCCTGGTTTTTCAGTAATAGTCAAATCAAATTGTTGTAACAATAACAACCATATAATTATCTTGGCATTGACATCAAGATTATTCATCAAATATTTAATGGTTGCATGACCAGTATGAACAAAAGTTTGATACCCAGTGATATAGTTCTTGAATTTGTTTAAAGAATGTACTACAACTAAGAGTTTTTTCCAGTGACAGTGTAATTCAACTCAACTTTAGACAAATTCTTACTAGTGAAAGAGATAGCATAAGGAAATTTATCTTCTACTTGTCCTAAGGCACCCCCCATAGATTTATCTTATGCATCAATATGGATATGGAAAGGAAATGCTTAGTTGGGACCCCTAAGGATGGGTGCAATGGTAAATTTTTCTTTCAACACTTCAAGGGCTTCTTGATAGTTGCTTGTCCAAAAAAAATATGAATCATTGGCCAAGAATCCAAACAAAGGTGAAGCTACTTTACTAAATTCTTTAATGAATATCCTATGATACCCAGCTAATCCTAAGAAACTCCTGACATCTCTTTTCTTTTGATAGGTAAAGACCCTTTTTCTGATGGCAATCTTGTTTGGGTCAACTTGTATCCTTTCTTGGATATGTAATTCCCAAGAATAGTTCCTTCATTCATCAATAATTCACATTTCTCAGGGCTTAATGAGAGATTCATTTCAATACATTTCTTCAATACCTTTCACATATTAGAGATAGCTTCACGGAAGTAACATTCATAAGGAGTGAAATCATCCATGTATGTTCAAAAAATTCATGAACATGTTCAGAAAAAATACTCAGAACTACCCTCTTGAAAGTATAAGGGGCATTGCACAAACTGAATGGAAGAACTCTATAAGAAAAGGTACCCCAAGTACATGTAAATGTGGTCTTATCTTGGTCTTCAGGGATGATTTGGATTTGGTTGTATCCACTAAATCCATCCAAGAAGGAGAATAATTTCTTCCTTGCAAGGCCATCTAGGACTTAGTAATTGAAGTGTAAAGGAAAATGGTCCTTATTTGTAGCCTTGTTAATTTTCTAGTAATCAACACAAATTCTCCACTTCCCATTCTTCTGGGAATTAAAACAAGAGGTGACACCCACCCACTATATGAAATGGAGTACATGAACCTTGCATCCAGTAGCATTTGTAGTTCTTATTTCACAATGTCCTTAAGGGTTGGGTTCATCCTACTCTGGGGTTGGCACATATGGTTGCATCCCTCCTTGATGTAATTATGATGAGTACAAACTGAGGGATGCACACCTTTCATTTCCTTATAATCCCAATCAAAATCATCCAAGTGTTTCCTCATCACATTGCATAATTGTTCTTCTTGTTTGGCCGAGAGAGAAGGGTTGATATTTAAGGTTCTATATGGTCCAAACTCTACAATATTGACTTCTTTTGGACTTGAGCCAACAGGGCATAATTCAGTCCAAGGACTACTCCCATATTCTTTCATCAACTCATTAACTGGTATGGGACTGGGAGGTTGGTTCTAAAGGATATGATTAATGAGGTCATCTTCATCAAGTTGCCCCCCTCTTGTAATAGTATCTAGAGTGGAGATTGGGTAGGGGGTGTTGTGATACAATTCATTCTCTTCCTCCTCTTCTAACCACAAGGGTAAGTCATGTTCAATAGAAGGCTTAGCAGGAGGATACAAGACAAATTGTTTTTATAAATGTCTATTCTTAATGGTCATGTTCCCATCCCTACAACTAATGTAGGCATCAACAGTGGCCAACCACAGTCTTCCCAAGATTAGAGGATAGCCATTAAACTTGGTTTTGGCTAGAGAACTAGGAAATCTGTAGGATACTCCCAAGATTCAATGGAGAACATAACATCTTCAAAAATTTCCTCAAGAGCTACCTTGGATCTATTTACAAGTTGCAGCATTGTGGTGGTCTTCCTCAAAGACCCTTTGAGATTTATCATTATAATGGTTTCCTTAGACATCACATTGGTTACAACCCCAATATCAATTAGGGTATTAGGGACTAGGCCATCAATGTGCACCACCACTACTAGGATTTGAGGGTCTAGATATTTCAGGAAGATCACCCTCCCAAGCATCAAATTAGATAGTTTCCCAACAACATTTATGGTGGGGGTATCTCTTTTTCTTCTCCTAGGAATTTTGAAACATTTATCCTTAATAAGCTTATTATAGATGGGAAAATATTTAATGGCCTAGAGAAGGGGTATCTTAACACAAAAATTCTTCAATTCTCACAGAAGTTCAACCTCTTCTTGGTGTGTTGGCTAGGGTGGATCAAACTCTTAGAAAATGGAGGTAGATTGACTTGAGGAGCACTCTCTTCCTTCTCTTATCCAAGCTCTTCAGGTGGAGAAGGTGCATGATTATCTGGGAGAACTCTCGAAGACCGAAGGTTGATCTCCTGGATTTCCACATCATAAGCAAGATAGGATTTCTCTCCATTGTAGACCTGTTGTGCTTACTTGTTATTCGAGTTCGGATTGGGTTAAGCAGGAATTTGAGGTTACTTAGGTGGAGTAGGATGAGTGATTTGTGGTTGAGGGTTGGATACAGGAAGTAAAGTAGGAGGTTGGTTGACTTGAGGCCTCCACCCTTGTGATGTGTTTCCCCATTGAGAATATTGGGGCGGATATGGCCGAAAAGGATGGTTGACAGGTTGAGGAGGATATGGAGGAGCATAAGGCCAAGAAGAAGGTGTGGACCATGATGGATGAGTGGAAGAGTACCAAGGTTGCAAAGGTGTATTCTGATTTGGATTGTAATAAGAATAGTGTGCACCTTACATGCCTTGTTGATATGGTTGAGGTCCTTGAGGTCTTCTTTGATTAATGAAGTAAAATTGCTCTGACCCACCTTCTGAGCCTTGGTATACAACTTTTAGTCCTGGAAAAGAGGGGAATTTGTCTATTCCATGATTTTATTCATAGATTAGGCAGAAATCTATGATATTCAATGGCCATTCATTACTAGGATGTCTTTTGGTGCATCTAGCGCAAAAAATAGCTAGTGCCCTTTTTGCTTCCTCTTGCTTTATTTTGATTTGCATGGTATCCATTTGCAACGCAAAGGTATGCAACATTTCACTCTTGAAATTCTCCAACATGTTCCCTATCTCATTCTTTATGGATGTTGTGGAGGGAGAGGAACAGACCAAGCCTTGACTAGCCCTACCCTTCTTCCTAGCAGCCCTAGAGTGATTCTTGAATACAATTTTGATGTCATCATAGGATCATTAATAGATTTCTCCTTTATATAGCTTGTTGAGGGTCTCCAACATATCCTCCCTAATCCCTCAGAGAAGAACTAGCTTGAGTGACACAGGATCAAGCATACAGTTGGCCCTCCTATAACTGGGTTGAAATCTCTCCTCACAGTCCTCTAGAGATTCATTAGGTCCAAGATTCATCCTAAATATTTCTTCCTTGATTTCTTTGGACCTACAGTAGTCCATGTACTTTCTATTGAAGGCCTATTGTATTTGTTCCCAGGTAGTGAAGCTACCCCTAGGTAGACCCATCAACCAACGCAAGGTTGCATCTTTAAGGGTAGAGGGGAATAACTTCAGCTTTTTCTCATAATAGGCATATTCATAGGTCCTACAAACAACAACAAATTAAAACATGAAGGTGTGTCAGGATCCTTAGAGGTTAGGCCATAGAAGTGTGGAAATGCAGTAGGGCTTATATTATTCATTCCAACCCCTCCATTAGTCTCTCCAATAGGGAAAACCTCATTGTCCCTATTTTCATCTACAGTTTGGGTAGGTGAAGTGGGTTATTCTTATTCCCCAATAGGTTCTTCAAAAATTTCAATTTGCTCACCTAGAGGGTCTTCTAACTCCCTTGAAGTCAGAGAGGGAAGCTCACAATCACCGAAGAAGAGTGAATGTTGACTGCTTGAGGGTGTGGAGGTTTTTGGTAAGAATTTTCCTTGATTATCCCTAATCCTACGAGGCATGAAATATTTTTTTTATATTTTTTCAAAAATTGTATGAAAAACAAAAAATAATTCTCAAGCAAAGACAACATCTACTTAGATACCTCCCCAACAATGGTGCCAAAAAGTGGTGAGCCCTGGTATTTCACCAAGAATGTTGCAACTCCCAAGGGTTCCTCAACTCAAATTATCAACCTAGGGTTCGTACAAACTTAGAGGGACAATGCTATATGCACATCAGATAGGATTCTACTCATGCCACCCTTAGTCATGACATTAGATCAAAGTGCTAAGAAACCATTCCTCCTACTAAACTATAGTGAAAGCTTGCTGATGAAAGTATAATTGAAAACTATTTCTAGCTATGAAATTGGAAATGCCATTTTTTCAACTTGTAGATGTTAATTAATCAATTAATGAAAGGACAAGGGATAATCTAATTGCAGAAAGATAGGTAATTTATCTTGCATAATTCATCAAACTACCAACATAATTGCATGTATCATCTACCTAGTTAAAACTTGCTTGAAAATCAGAAATTGTTCGCTTGTTGGGGCATGATCCAGGTTTAGAAGTGTTTTAGCCACACAAATCTCGCACTACTAGCCCTTTCGGCAACAATCCATGGAGTGCGGACTGAAGTCTCACCCGAGCTAGTATGGGAGGGTGTTGGAACCGGGTTTCCACACCCTTGGGATGCCTCTATGTGGTCTAAAGGGGTCACAAACCATTCTATGGCTTTGGACCACTCTGTGCTACTATCAGGCTTCCATGTAGATCCGCGTAGATGTGCTTTCTTATTAATGAACTTATGACAAATCTGATCTTCTTCTTATAGTCTTTAAGCAAACATTTAACAATAAACCCAGTGTGTGCAATCTTAATTCTTAAAGACAGTGCAATAACTTAGAACATAAGCAACAGATAACTTCATGATAAAGCACACAATGATTCAGAAATTCTTATCTTTATTTATTTTCCGCCAACACAACCAGATCCGCCCTATGCACTCAGCTTTAGAGGTCCACGCACACAACTGCGGACTCTACTAGGCCTTTGTGCACACAACTGTAGAGCCTCTATCTATCTACCAACTCCCTTGACTCGGACTTGCAGATGCTGAGAGAATATTGCCTTCATAAACCCATTA
This sequence comes from Pinus taeda, assembly GCA_000404065.3. NCBI lineage: Eukaryota > Viridiplantae > Streptophyta > Pinopsida > Pinales > Pinaceae > Pinus > Pinus taeda. Next base: position 50,624 of record APFE030841909.1, on the reverse strand, counting down.
CATTCAAGATCAAAACCAAATCTAAAAAATTGCCTTCTAACCATAGAGCCCTGCTCTATTTATACATTTCCATGGTCCGCGGACCATGGGCAGGCTGACTGTTAGGTCCCTATAATACGAGGATTACCCCATTACTATTGTAGTTATATCCCCTATTAATATTTTTGTGCCCCTATTGTCCCCATATTGTTATTACTATGCCCCATAGAATCCCTCTATTGTTATTTTTGTGCCTTTATATTATTATTGTTAGGTCGGTTGGGCTATATTGTGACTCCTTAGACTCTATATATAGAAAGGAGGTTTTTTCATTTGAATCATAAAAGAATCATTCATTTGTGTAATATAAAAGAGGTTTCCCCCTCGAAGAGGCTGAATTCTAAGGCGTTGATCTATCTTTTCTATCTTTTTGTGAGCTGGTTTCATAACATTTGGTATCAGAGCTTTGGATTCTAGGGTTTCGCTGCTTCAAATAGGTCATCGTGGCATTTTCGCTATAACTTTTTTCTGTGATGTTTCAGAAGTGAAAAAAAAATCCCATTTGAGACAAAATCACGCTGAACCTTGGATCCAAATTTTAGAGCTTTTCGTGTTATATTTGCGGAGATATGATGTGAGGAATTTGGTCTTTTTGCAAACTCCTGAATTACATTACAAACCGATGACCTAGGGAAAAACGTCATAACTTTCTCTCTGAGCATCGGATTGAAGTTTCATAAGAAGGTACAGAAAGAGGACAGACTGCAGTTTCTTGTATATGTTTTTAAGAGCCAAAGGTCGAAATAGGGACACGTGGCATGTTGTACAAATTTTCTCTACTAAACTAGTCTATAATCAGGTCACTGTGGGAGATTTGGCATAACTCTTCCTTGGAGAATCCAATTTGGATTAGACTGGTGGCACTGGAAAGAGGACATAGAGGGCTACTGTAGATCACAATTTTAGAACTAGATGATCAGAAATTACATAGATACATCAGAGGCAATATTGAGCTCCTACAAAGCGAAAAAAGGTGTGTAGAATTTTTTAAATTTTTGCTTATACTTGGTTTGACAAATTATTTTGAAGGAATTCAAAGGGCATAGTAGAGAATTATTATCAGTAACTGATGCCCTGAGGAAAGAAAATACAAACACCTAGTAAGCAACTTGAAAGCTCTAGCATGACTCGTGAAGAAGAGGAAGAAATGCTACATGATATATCAAAATTACAAGACCAAGTGC